>APFE031173401.1:0-32511 GCA_000404065.3 Pinus taeda
TATGAACATTCTAAACATGGTTTCATAAGCCAAATGACCTCCTTAGAGGCATGAGTGACTGCCATATAATCTACATGTGCAACTTACATGTGCAGTTGAAAAAGAAACGATTGATTATTTCTTGTTTATCCAAATTATTGCCCCACCAAATAATCAAAACAAATACTCACTCATAAATATGCATACCACACATATATCCCAAACATTGAAGAATGGTATTTAGTACCTTGGATACAAAATAACACCCCATGGAAAAAATGGCACACCATGGAAAAGTTACATAAAATGTCACTTATTAATTTCTTCAACCCTCAAAGAATATGCATACCACACATATATCCCAAACATTGAAGAATGGTATTTAGTACCACCTTGGATACAAAATAACACCCCATGGAAAAGTTACATAAAATGCCACTCATTAATTTCTTCAACCCTCATAGCTGCTAGGTGCATCCCCCAAGAAAATGATCCTCCTCTTACTCTCAAAAAAAAAATCTCAAATCTTCTTACATCTTGAAGCTACTTTTTCTTTCTAGAGACCAAAAAAGGAAACAACATTCATATAAGTTTTTTCCTCAATGAATTCACACACTTACAAAATGATATTTTATAACTCAATCCAAGAAAACTCACTAAAAAAAAATTAATCCATTTAATGTCTTTTTTGGGGGATGGTAATTTTTAGTGGATATGGACATTGTTAGAATTCCTAGAATTTAGTAGAACTTGGAACTTTGATATAAAGTATGATTCAAATAAAGTTAGGAAAACTATTGATAGGGTCAAAGGACAATTAACATAGAGCGTGGTAAAAAATGGTTAGCATGTGTACGCAAAATAGTGGAATAGTAAATTATTATTTCTAGGTCATATATATATACTTTATATATATATATAAGTATACTATTACCTAATATATATATATAGTATACTATTATATAAAGTACATATCCAAATTAAAATTTACAAAAATAAACTTACTCATTTTAAAAGGATATTATCTAAATTTTGTAAAATGAAGTAAATCAAACCAAAATTTTACTTCACCAAAGAAATGGAAAATTATTTAAAAGAAAACTAGTTTTTCTATTTATTAATTTATTTTTCAGAAAAATAACTAAAAATTCGATTTCATGTTACTAAATTGTCAATAATTCCTTTTATTTATTTGATTGGGTGTAATTCCACTGAAAATTCAAAAAATGCACTCTACCAATTGAAGTCAACCTTATATTTGGTTCACCAAATATAAGATCAATGTATATAGCCACTACCTTGGGAAAGTTTAGTCAACCTATTTGGTTCACCAAATATAAGATCAATGTATATGGCCACTACCATGGGGAAGTTTGAAGTTTGTATGAAGCTACACAAATGGAAGTCAAATGATTCTTCATTAACTTTGAGAATATTAACTTGACTATCCATGTGCAATGAACCAATATAGTTGAAATTGATACACTTTCTTTCCTAGAAGGTAGTGTTTTACCAATTTTTATAGACTTAAAGTTGAAAGGAAGCATAGGCCAGGAATATACCTTGTACACTAACCATTGAGAGAATAATGTGGTCAAAATTCAAATTAATAATTGCAAATGAAATGTAGAAAAAAATGAAATAAATAGAAAAAGAGTATACAATGATTTCCTAGAGAAATACTTTCAAAAGAGGAAAAAAATGCAATTTAAAGCATGCCCAATGCATTATTTAGCCATTAAATGGTCATAATATTATACAAGTACCTTCAAAAGAGGAAAAAATGCACTTTAAAACATGCCCAATGCATTATTTAGCCACTAAATGGTCATAGTATTGTATAAGTTCCTTTGCTCTCAGGAACATTGTTTAGCAACAACATAAGGATTATGAAGAAATTTTTCAGCATAATAATGAGTCAAAGCTCACACACTTTGTTTTCCTCTAACCCTAACACTCAATAAATAAGAATTACAAAACCATAAACTATTTATGGTTTTCTAATTCCACATGATGGAAACTAGTACCAGTTATTTGGCCAACTAATGCTACTTAATATTCATTTCTTGCTAGAAATTTACATTGATTCCCCATCACTAAACAATTATTCCTATTACTAATCAAAATTTATTTCATGCTACAACTTAGTAATCATTAGTTTCTCTACTAAAAAAGTACAAGGTGTATGACACAAATGTCACAACATTCTCATTTGTTATATACCTTGCATGAGGATAAGGGATAATGGATTAAGCTATGAGCTAATTACTAGGGGCGACAAGGTCTGAGGATTCACATCAACATTTGAATTTACATGTGTGCATTGATTTCATCAATGCATATGAAAGATTCTATAAAGTGTCAACTTTATCTAATATCGCATTTATATCCTTTACCATGTACCTAATGAAATGGTATTGGATAACTATATACTTTTTTCTTTGCATGAAAATTCAAATTCTTAGCAGAATAAATGTACTTTTACTAGCACATTAAACCACATAATAACTCTATGACCTAGCCCTACTGCTAAGCATGTTTTTAAGCCAAATGACCTCCTTAGAGGCATGAGTAGAAACCATATAATATACATGGGTATTCAACAAAGAAACCATAGTTTATTGCTTGTTGATCCAACTTATTGCTCCACCAAACAATCAAAACATATATATGTTGATAGATATATGTTCTGCACATATATCCCAAACATGTAAGGATGGTGTTTCATACCCTAGGTACAAAATTACACCTCGTGGATGTAGGAATTTACAGGGTAAGTTCCTCAGACAGAACACCAAAAGGACACCGCTCACAAATAGATCACAGATCAATACACCAGTATTTTGACGTGGGTAAAACCCTCAGAGAGGGAAACAGTCCATGGCCTGCGCCAACGTGGCTACTACAGGCAATTTATTAATAAAAGAATGAAAATTTACATAAGCTTCTCTCATGCACGGATTACCCGAACAATGACCCTCCATGCGCTTTAAATAGAACTCATGGACCAATCAGGTGTCAAGCCACGGATCAAGTGTCGGTAATACCGAGGAGAGAGTGAACCGTCGGATCACTACATATCGTGACCGTCGGATTGTAAGTTACAAAATGTACAACGGTAAAGAAACACACTTTACCTAACTCTATACCTAACTCTATACTAGACCAAGTTGAACTTAACTATTTCATATATGTCGGAATATCCTAACAGCTAGGTACTGAAAACTTTAGATTTAATCTCAGAGAGAACAAGTAGATGGAAAAAATAAAATCCAAAGATGCAACATCGCCATATAAGTGGGGAAAGGGAAAACAAAAGTGATACAATGAATTTGGTTCTTCCTCAATTGAATGAAACTATGAAATTACAAATATGTAGTGTAGGAATACTCTTATTATCATCCAGAATCCAACCTAAACTCTTCCACTAACTCCTCCAAGAAATATTTCCAGCAACTAATAAAAAGACGAATGTAAGAATAAGCCAACTGTCAACAACCATATAGGTAAGGCAGGTCTACCCTTCCCTAAGTGCAAGTGCCGAATAGAATTGCGAGCTTTTTCCATTAAGTCTAGAAACCTTGTTAGATCCTTTGGGGGCAATGACTAGGCCAAGAGTACCCCAGGTGACCAAGCCAATATAACCTTATCTTAAACGTGCAGGCTATAATTGAGACCAAAAGGGATTTAGGAGTGCGACATACTAAATTGAGAGAGCCTCAGGTCACTAGGTCATTATGAACCTAATCGTAAACAGGCAGACTATAACTGATCAAGAATTGTTGCATAAAATATTATATTTGTTGAATCCCAAGCTTTACCAACTTATGCGTAAATAATAAATGGATATGGCAAAAAAACTGAAATAACTAATTTGAGGATGTTCTAGTTTCAATTTTTCCTTGAAATAATTTGCCCGACACTATTGGAAAAACAATATATGGAAACCAATCAAAATGTCCATATCCAAAAGAATGAAAGAATATGAAGATGAAGTGTGGGTTTAATGAAAAAACCACTCTTTTCCTCCAACTCGCTCTTAAGGGTTGTAACAAATCATTCTCAAGCAGCCCATGGACAAGCAAATATTCAATCAATCCATAGATGCACCAATAAATGAAAAAAATAATACATAGTGAAAGGAATGGGTAAAATGTTTTAAAGAAATATAAGAAAAAATAAATTTAAAAATAAATAAATAAAATAAAATAACCCCAAAAAGCAGTTTTCAGAGTGCATGAGAACTTACCCTCTCAAGCTCATCCTGGATTTCCTGCAACTTTTCAATGGAGAGAACAAGCTCACCGTCTATGTGCTCTTCCTCTTCCCCTTTTGATCTCTTGGACTTGTCCATCCCGCCTAGTCCCTCCGACCCAAAAGTCATAAAAATCCAACAGAGTGGAAGGCACAAGTAGAGTGGCGGAGAGGGAATGGTCCTAGCATTCATTATTACCTCCGAAAAGGTTGCACACTCCATCTTGCCATCCTCAATAAAGAAAAATTCCAAAGCTTAAAATTTAGATCCTATTATTCATTATTAAGTCTAGAAATGTTGCACGCTCCATAGTGTCATCCTCAGTGAAGAAAACTTCAAATGAAATTTTATCATTAAAATACCAAACAAGTTGTTGATTATTTTTTACTTCCACCTAAAAAAGATCGTTTGCTAGTCTAGGAGATATGTTTTGAAATAGTACCATTGGTAGCAATGTGTGTGCTGAGCTACCAGGCTGTAATGGTGGCACCTAATTTACCAGGAACGAAAATTAGGAAAAGGACTCAAAATAGATGTGCATCTACATCCTATTAAACTAGAAATATTTACAGTAAATAGAACTAATGTCTCAACTATTTTCACATTTTATGAACTGTACCTATAGAGGTCCAGCAGCTGCAAGACCAAAAGAGTTATTCTAAAGCTTCAAGCTATAAAAAATTTGACCATCACACCATATAAGTTTCCCATTGATTTGAAGGCCTTGACATATTGATGTTGCAAGTAAAACAGGCAATGGAGGCTTGCACAAAGCATTAACCAAATATCACAAGTTGCTTTAATCAGGTTAACGCTTATCATAGTAAATACAATTCACATATAACAACAATAAAGCCAATTTTTTCCATTTCTTATTTACAAAATGAAATGGAATTGACTATCTAATACCCACCCAGAGCCTACTACTCACTAATCTCTAGGGACAAGTGCATTGCCTAAACCTATCAAATAGCTAAGAAGATATAAGACAGGAGGTGGAGTGTTATAGCTCCAAATCTCACTATTATGGTTTGTGATGCTGCACTCATGGCCTAGGGCAACCCTTCCTTCCAGACCTGGTCCAAAATCTAAAAAACAGTGTTTTATTCCCTGTACGCGACATTACCCTGAGTTAAACGCGTGTACACGCGGGTTCATATATACCCAACCCACGTATATGTATTAAAACACTTAAAAAAATATAAAACTCCTTATTTTCGGGCAGAGATCGCGGGTTTTACCTGGTGATCACCTGTTAGTGCCCGTGGCCTCAACTGTTCCCAACCAATTCCTAACTAAAAAACTACTTTGGAATTGGTATAAAAAGACATCAAAGGGAAGGCCTAAGGGAGGAGAGAATATAGAGAAAGGTTATTATACTGAGATTTTCCCCTGATTAGGTCTGAAGACCCTTGTGCCTTCTGCACTTCCCCCATTTTGTACAGGAAACCCTTGTTTCCTTGTGATTTGATGTTCATCCCTTAGTTATGACATCTTGGAGTGAGTATTGGAAGGAGACCTACTAGAGGCTTGAGGCGGGACGGATCTAGAAGGAGGCTGAGCTTTGATCCTGCAGAAGTGGTTCAGGTGATATTTCTCTTTGTTGTACTATTCTATTTGTCTAATAAAGAAACACGTCTTGTTCTCGATATGCTTCTTTCTTTATGTTAATGATGTTCATGTTTGAATTTCATGTATGAATGGAGGTCTAAAAGTTTATAACTAACTCCTTTCTTGTATAACATAAAGATGATTTTCATATAAATATTTGTCCATATATTGCTACATTCTTTGGAATTGTTGGTTTTGCAGGGCAAAGGAGTGGAAGGGACGCGAAGAAGGGTTTGGACCCTTGAGGAACTACCCGAACGTAGGACCTGAGGTACGTCCTTCTTACTTTAGAAATAGCTTTTTCTAGCATAATGGCTGTGTGTGTGCATGTTTCTTGATTTAGACAACTTTCAGTCCGCTAGGGTTCCACCCAAGAGCCTTAGGGGATAAAATCCCTCAACAAGAGGTTTTGTAGATATTCCCTTAACAACAAAAAAACTTCTTGAATGCGATAGGAGGGGTGGACCCCTCAAAGTATTTTCTCATAACCTTTAATGTTGAATCTCGTTGCTATATAATTTACCACCAAAACTCCTTTCAAATTAATGAGCAAATATTCCATAAGAATATTCATCACACTTTGGTGGATGAAGGTGCTTCTACCTGTGTTATGTCAGAATCATGATGGAGATATCCTGGTTCTCCAAAAATTGCCAAGTTACCACCACACTTCAGGCATTCAATTGAAACCATTTTTTACCTTAGGGGGTTCTTCCTAAGTTTTCCATTGAGTTAGGCGGAAAGACTTCCTACGTTGATGTTGAAGTTTTGGTGCCCCCCCTTAGACTATAATCTACTCCTTGTTCATAGTTTGTTTTATTCTATAACCATTCTCGGGTCTTCGATATTTCATGTTATTTTCTTTCCTCATGAAGGCAAGATAGTCACGATTGATCAATTGGACTATTGTGTTTCATCAACCCAACTTACTAGTACAAAGAATTATGTCCCACTTGTTGCAGATAACCCTAGGGATTATGAGAGAGTTGGTGTAGGTTTATTAAAAATTTCATCCCTTATTGGTGCCTCTCCTTTACCCCCGCCTAACGTTCCTTCTTCATCTACCACTAATCCCATGCACATGATCTCTTTTGTCACTTATGGACTCCATATGTTTCATGACCCTTAGGAGGTGTCCCCTTCTATAGATGTAGGTCAGCTTGGTGAGAATACCCCACTTTTAATGGAAAATATTTCCTCCTCGATCGTCCTATTAGTACCTTTTGACATTGGTCAGACACTCCATTTCATTATAGCATTTGATCAAGCTCCTCTTCTCACACAGGTTGTCACTCCTCCAATTTCACATGACTCCCTCGATGAAATACCCCCTCGACAAGTCAACTTGGAGATCATGGATCTACTCACTAATAATATTAGGGAGATTATGATTTTTCTTGCCTCTTGTGACCTAATTCGAAAATGTAGAGCTCAGCAACATAAATCATGGAGCGATTCAAAGGTAACCTCCTCAACTCTCCATGGAAGTTCCACCTCGCCATTCTTGTAATGCACCTTGCAAATGTATGCACTTCTATTAGGGTCCTATTCTACGGTTACAATTTCTTCTGATATGTGTTCCTTATTCTGTCGAAAATCAATTTGATGATACAGACGCTGCTAAAATTTCTAGTGAATTGCCCAACTCATCTCCACATATGAATGAGTGCCTTGTACCCCTTTAAGTCTTGATAGTCCTTTTAAGGAGCTCCACTAACTCACAAGACTACTCACTTTATATGTCCTCTAGCTATGGTTCTAGGTGTTCACTTGCATCATCAACCTTTAGGAATCAAGCAGTTCAAATTTCCATGGCATGAACCCATCATGGTGCACCATATGGAACCTCCACTCCTCCATGAGTTCATTTATGGAAATCCTTTGCCTATTCTCGGTAGTGTGCACACTTTTTCGTGACCTATTTTATCTACTTTTTAGTTTGGTGTGTGATGTGAGCATTTTTACCAATACATCATATATGCCAAAAAATACAAAAAACAATTATAAAACCCAAAAAATAAAAAATATATAATATTATTTTTACCCCATCCATGTTTATTTGTTTCATTATGTGATTTAACCATGGTTCTAGTCTTTGTGTATGGTTTTTACAAGATAGGGTGGTGTTTTTCTTGCGACATTCATTGGACCTTAAGTGTGTTTCTCTAAACTTGGCATATAGGTGTAGGTCACATATCACCATCTTTATTACATTACCAATCATCATTATCATTTTCATTGTACCTAAGGTCTGACGTCATCAAATTGTGACATTATCCCCTCTCCTTTATGCACGTCCTAGCTTAGCGGTAGAACCTATGTATACATGGATAGTGTTATCTCAAAATCAGGTCCTGATAGGCTGCTGATCAAGTTGAATCTAAGTAACTATTTCAAACCTACTTTAGGCTGAGGCTTAGCCTCCTCAACTTGAGAGGGCTCTCTCAAAAGGGGTTAATGATTTTGATTATAGATAAGATGGCTAGCTCTTATAAAACAACTGTGAGAATATGAATGGTGGAAACACATTTAACAACTATCCATTGGGCTTATGGAGTCAACAAAATCTCAATATGACAATGAATTCAACCTTACATAGAAGTCAAGGCATTCAACATTTAAAATATTCAAAACATAAAAACTGATATAGGACCACACAGTTTATGAATGCATACAAGAAGTCAGAGAACCTCAAGTGAATTCTGAGTGATTACACATCCATACCACTGCAAGAATTAGGAAAAGGACAACATCACATATTCTGAACATAAAAATCCCTAAGGAATCCTGAGAAGTAAAGCCAAACATGTATTACTGAAACAAAGTCTTACATAAGCCAAATACCAGCCTTTTTTTCATAAAATTTCCAACCCTGAGTACATTGTTGCTTCAGCCATATATAGAGTTCTTATTCTAACTGATTGATATTCCTCCTCAAGCATGAGGGGAATTCAAAAAATACTTCTATTACTGATAGCTATTAAACTTTAACTACTTAATAAATACAACAAATTGTTAACTGGAGTTTTTTAGATATCTAAATCAAATAGGACTCTAACTCCATATTACATGAATAATGGCTTTGATTAAGATAATTCTCTTTCTTTGACATCTGGTTCTCTTTCAATTTGGCTGAGATGGGTGTTCAATGCTCCACGCTGATCTTGTATGTTGTATCCTATCCACTGTTCAGAAATATAGGAAATTATCCTTGCTTCTCGGTTTTATGGTTTTCAAATCCACATAAGCCGGTCTTTCATCTTTGTTTTCCAAAACATGACGGGTGGCCACGTCTATTGATGTGCTGTCCACTTTTTTAAAACATGACTTATTGATGTGTTGTCCACTACCTTTAAAATCAAAAAACGCATTCAGGCTGTCTGAACCATGCTTCAACTACTTATGAAATGACAAAATGCAAATTTGGATCCAAACCATTTTTCTCCACTTGTCTTAGTCTGATTGGTTGCTGTAGCTTCAGATGTATCCTTGCATACATTTGTCCCTCAAAATTTTCCCGCTTATGCTTCAAAATTGGTTGATTTATATTGAAATCATCACCTTCAGCAGTTTCGTAGCGTGCTACGAAACTGCTGAGTTGTTTAAAGGACATTGTTCTTAACCCGACAATTTTATTAATCGAGCACTTTGTTGCCAAAACTTCCTTTAGACTTTATAAAAACTGAATGGACATTTAGGCTTCCTCAAAAAGGTGAGATCAAGCAAACTCATCAAAACTCAAAACAAAATCTTACTTGAAAGGTGATTTCATTTAGCAGGTTCTTTAAGCTGGCTTAACTATGCCTTTAGATCTTCTATTTGTCTCTTCATAACCTTATTCCTAGCTCTCAGTTGCATATTAATCATCCTGATGTACTTGGCTTCTTTGATTGCTGGCACTGTCCAGGTATGAAATTGTGTATTACAGTCAACCACCTCTACAGCTGCATTCTCCTCCCATAGGGTTTTAATTCTATAATAATTAGCTTGTATGATTGCATGTCTTCTAGCAGCTTTCTTCAGTTTGGCAATCTCATGCTTAGCTGATTCCAATTTTCTTTTCAGGTCTGCTATATTGTCTTCTTTGGATGTGGTGACTATTTTGCCTGTGTTCTTTCTTTGCTGGCATTGTGTCTCTTCCCCTGTTTCCTCTGTTCTCGGTGGTGCCTCTTGTACTTGCTGAAATCTCCTTGTTATAGGTCTCCTGGGTTTAAAAACAAATTGTTCAACTTGCTCATCAAATTTAAGCCTTTTCGAGGCTTTGGTTTTCTTTGTAATCTCTGTTTCTGACTGCATCAATTCATCTTGAACTGGTAGGGACTCCTCAAAGTCAATAGCCTGCAATAAATCATTAAGACTTCCCTTGGAAACTGGACTTTCTTCAATTGCTATTGCTTTACCTTTTTCCTTAGCCATCTGACTTCTTGTTCTTCTCCTTGAGACTACTTCAAATGCGCTTGCTTCAGGTACGGTATTTTTAACATGAGCTTTTTCCTTAATTGATTTCTGAGGTGTGTCTTGAATGATGAGTGGCTGTACTTGCTCTCTCATTTGTTTCCTTGCTTGTAACTTTGGAATTCTCTTAGCTCTTGCTTCTGTTTGGAGCTCCGCTATTGTGAGATCTCTTGCAGGTAGAGGATTGAGGCCTATCTGGCTTTTGAAACCAGCCATAAAAATAAAAGAATTCCAATCTTTGCCTACCCTTTGAAGCTCATATAAGACCAATAGTTTAATCAAACCATGATGAAACAAAGAGGTTTCACAATCCTCTTTCCTCAATTGTACTTTATCACACATCTTACTTAAACTACGGAATAGATAAAAAGGTAGATCAATGGAAACTTTCCCTGTGAAATGTAGAAGGAGCTTAAAATGGTATGAATACACCTTGTTATACCTTCCTTCGCAAGTCAAGTATTTTTGTATGCAGGTGAGTAAATGTGCATAATATTCTTTGACATAGCTCCTGGGCACTGACTTACTTAAATCTGCATTTACAAATTCTTCCTTTAAAAACTCCTTGCAAGGATTCATGTCAAATTTTAAGTTTTTAAACCATTCCTCTTGTCCTCGTGGAATCTTTGTCACAGTGGATATTATCTCTGGCGAGACCTGCAATTCTATCATAGCTACCTTTGAATTTAAGCCTGTAAAATTAAATGCAAATTCTTTGGTTACCTGTGCATGTCCTCCTTGTAACTTCTTGCAAAAATTCCAGCACACGGCTTTTTTGAATGCTTTCTCCACCTCTTTATTCCTTAGTTTTATATCTAGGCCTTCAGGCTCGTTCCTTAGACATTTGCCGGATCTGTGTTCTTTTTTATCCATTGATCTTTCCAAAGATTTGCAAACAATGACTACCAGCTCTGGTTTGAATTGTGATTCAGCTTCTTTTAGAATTCTGCCTCGCTTGATTTTCAGCCTCGCTTGATTTTCCTCCTCGCTTGATCATACTTGTATTTGAACTTGAAATCTTGCTGTTTAAAATCTCTCAAATTGCAATCTTGCAGATTTGTTATTCATGCAAGATTTACAACCATCATTAATATTTATGCACGGTGGTCTTTCTTGGAGATGATGATTCGTGCGTATCAACAGATCTAATGGTGGTGATAATGGCAATGGGTGGTGGAATGTGATAAGAGGGGTACATGAACTGACATGAGATGACACAACCTGTGATTCACCTAACGGACTTGAAATTTCGAGAAAGATTCGCTGCGAAATGTACGAATCCCTAATTTCGTAGTGCGGTTAGTTTTAAATTTGAATGATGCGCTGCGAAATTGCCTAATAGGGTTGGCGCTGCGAAATTGCTAAACTATAAAAGCGCTGCGAAAACACTTTAATAGTATGCATGCGCTACGCAATTACCAAAAGACTCGGTGATGGATAACAAGATGACACGTGGTTATGAAACAATGGTGAATGGAGGAGAACCAATGGTAGATAGGAATAAACTTGACTCATGACCTCTTAAAACTTCAGAATCTAATAAAAAAAATTAAAACAACATAGACTAACACTAACCTTTGTCATCGGGCTAGGATGATAAGTTACATATATCAGCTCTCTTTTTGAAAGTGATAACAGATACCCTAGACTAGCACCTCTTCATCATTATGGTGTCCATGCAGTATATTATCTATTATTTTCTAGAATCCCTTCACCTAACCCACCATGACCTATAATATGAGCATCATGTCCTCTTCTTTGTCATATTTCTAGCCTTACCCCCGGAGGATTCTACACTTTATCCCTTGTTATTGCCACTTTTTATTAGCCTATTTTTGCATGATTAGGATTGGTTTCCTCATTCGATCGTCATCATTTTCTCAGCCTACCATCTTCTCTCACTTGGTGTTTTACCCTTTCTTGGAAGAACCATTGTGATGGGTGGTCTTATTAGCGAACTTCTTGACTTTTCCATGTTTTGAGTAGTTCCACCATGATTGGAACCAATTTCTACCCTTTATACCACTCATTCCTCTAGGAGGAGTTTCCTTTAAGCTCTTTTCAGACTCCTTAACTTAATAAATAATTTCTAGTGAAATTGTCTCCTTCATGCTTGTTAAATTACTTGAAGGGAATTCTATTCAGTATAAGTTTAACCCTTTTCTAGACTAAGTAGACTAGTTATGAAAAAGGAATAATCGATTCCTTTATGGCTAGAAGGTTCTCCCTTATATTTTTTTATCTCTTTTTTGAGCTTGGGGGACTAAATTTATGAAAAAGGAACCTATTGAGCATACTTTTCTTCTCTTTCATCCTCATTAAACCATGAAGGAGACTAAAAATATAAAATGGGAAGGGAAAATTTATTTTTGTTAGTCATTAAAATGGTAGCGTTAGTCGCATCACCCTTGAACATGGAACGTGTCTGCATCATTATCTTACAATTGGGTTTTAGATTTCTTATGACACATACCATACATGACTCTGTTTACTCCTTTGGTTGGTTACTCTTCCAGTCATATGGAGTGTGATTCAATGCCTCCTACATTGTTGCACAATATTATGCGGTGCTCAGTAGTCATGCTACCGAGTCACTTTTGTGTCATGCAATTATGTGTTCAAGGGGAGTCTCAGCCTGTGTTGACCATATACAGTTTCCTATTGACCTTTTTGAGTAAACAATCCCTATGTTAGTCGTACATCATCACTTCATGACTTCAACCATTCACTACATCATATCGGTATGTTCTGTGTCAGTTGATGGGGGATATAACAAATCCCTCCTTTGATGGATCTTCTCCTATCGACTTCATCTCATTATCCAGGAGCTCAATCTAGGAACCAATAGTACCTTGAAGCTTGCAGACCTCAGTGGAAGGTTTCCTCATGAACAATAGTGGGTTTACATCATGTAATCCTAATTGGTTGAATCCATGTGTTTGAAGTAAACTCATATATTCACACTTAGTGGACTATACTAGGTACCTTGGAGTCCATTTTCATCATTGGTGGGTCCCTTCACATCTATTAATGTACAGCTCATTAACTAGTAATCAGACGGTTTCTACCATGCTCGGCATCATATCATTTATTCGCATGCCATAGATTCATACAATTTAGGTTATGTCAAAGACCCTGGGTTAGGGACATTTCACTCTTATATGGAACCCTTCCCAAGTTTCATTGTAGTTATGTATTATTTATGCACTTAGAGGACTATTCTGGGACACCTCCTATTTGTTGTGTCCATAGGCTCACTAATGTATATTGTGACATAGATCCACATTGTATTTTCTAGTGGCTATGATGTTTCTAATGTGTCACATGGATCCACTATGTATTTTTCATGGCCATGTCTTAGTATTTCATGTCATAGATATGTAGTGTATGTTTTCCAACCATGTTCAGTATCTCTTTATGACCGAGCATGGGTATGCTTGCCTCAAGGATGTTATCAATAGAATTGTGACTTCAACGCTTGAGTTCCTCTGATCTAGATTCATAGTGTTGGTTCCTTCCTCCCATTTTGAGCTTTGAATTTTGTTATAATGCATTTCATCCATCAGTTTATCTTCTGACCTCATGCATTAGGGGACATCTGATATAACCTTATTTTATGCTCCATTATGGTAAGAGAGAGAGAGCTAAGTTCAACATACCTTAATTGGTAGCTAGAATGTATTCCCTTTCACCTTTTATTTTAATTATGTAAGATTTATTCCATGTTAAAGGTGTGATTACATAATTGATTTAGTTATCATAATTATTTTGTCACAAATTTATAATTATGAGATAATATTTATTTCATAATTGAGATAATTGAGAAAAAAAACTCACAATTTTGAAAAATATTTCTAGAGTTTTTCATTACTAAGGAGATCAACTTGACCCACTTGTGTATAAGTTGGCTATGGGTCAACTATTGTAGAAGTTTCCTAACTTCTCAATCCCTTAGGTCTCTAGATACATTCTCCCAAAGGATAAAATGAACCTATATAATCTCACCAAGAGGAGAGGGGAAATATATAGTATCCAGACCATAGTACGAGAGTTCTACTGTATGGGTAGAAGGAGACCATTCTATAATATTGAGGAGAGGATCTAATTTGTTGAAGGTATACTTGTACCATTTTTCTTAAGATCAATAAAAATATATGTTCCCTTTCCTTTATATTTATGTTTATGGTTGATTATTCATGCCAATGCTTATTTCTTTGAGATGATGGTCTTCTACAGAAGGCTATTCATGGTCCTTGTTATGTGGTGATTATGTGAAAGTCTAGATCTATTGTAGAGGATGAGATCTCTTGGTTGGACCAAGGTATTTCTACTGTAGTCTCAAGATCCTTCACCAATCTGTGAGGGATAGAGGTTCTAGCTCAAACCCTTAGTTTAGGGATTGCATGCATAGTTGACTGCTTGATCATATGGTTTGATATTCATTTTTATAATTGTATTTTGTCATATATTCTACTATTTATTAGCCTTTCTAGGGACATAAGGCTATGGATAAATAACTCCTTGTGTGTAATTTTCCACAACATTATAGTTTCTTGGGAAGCATTATACCAATTCTTAATATTCTCCTCACCTTCCCAAGAGTCATAAACATGTGGCTAGGTGAAGTGAATCTTTGGACACTGTCTCTTGCATACTCCCCTCAGGTCATATTGATAAAATAACATTTCTCCAAGTCTGAGGTGACTAAGTTCTACAATCTTTACTACTACTTCCTTTAGACTCTTTAGCACATATGAACCCACTTTCATATGGAAGGTTGGCTAAGTTGACTTCTTCTTCTTCTGCAACTACAACAAAAATCCTAAGGATGGTTGATAACCAATCTCTTGCATGACCACCTTGTTGGTCACATACTTTGGCAAAATGTGTGGTAGTTTATAAGATCTAAAGACTGATCGATGTGCATTGAGAAGAAGAAAACCAATCTGCAACCTTGATAGCAACTTATTTGGCTTGGTTGATTTTGTAGGGTTCCTCAAATTCAAATATCATTTGATAAAGTACGGAAAAGAAGTTCTTAGCTAATTTTTCATAAAATCCCCCATAATTGACTTCCAAAAGTAGCTTGCAATAGATGTTGACAAAGAATTGTTTCTTGGTACATTTTCACTCTAGACCTTGAAACTCATTTCTAGCACATATTCCATCAATCAGGTATGCAAACATATAAAATTTAGGTTGCTCACTTTGTGTAACAATTTTCACCTTTAACACATTTATTTGCAACAGTTGGGAAAGTATGTCTGACCAATTAAATATTTTTCCTTTTGTAACAACTAGGTAAAGCATGTAAATCCATCCTTCTTCACATAATTGAGTGATTTCCCACCCATACAATCTGTAACACATAGCCATGAGGTATTGGTAGACTTTCCTTAATAACTTTATCCTATAGATTCCAACTAGATTTTGGCGAAATTTAATTATTTTCTGCCACCATGTCTTATTCACATCCTTTGCACTTAAATGAGACCAAGTTGCATAAAAAATTGAATTTAGATACTCTTTAGGACTCAATGAATTGTAGTATGAGTGGAGATCATGGGGTTGAAAATTCACAAGATCTTGTGCGCTTGTACTATTGATAATCACGTTCTTGGAGTCTAGACCTTACAATATCCATCATATCACTTCTGCACATTGTAGCACTAGATATATGCAAAGAATCTTGTGGAACCTTGATTTCTTGATATTGATATATACTTCTCTATAATCCAAGTCTTCTAGGAACTATTTCTCAATAAAATATTTTTTTTATCATTTTCCATGTGATGGTGGTGGACTTGTTAATGAAACACTTTTTATCTGACATAATAGGTATTCTTGGTCGACGACTTTCCACGACACCTTCCACACTACTTTCAGTGGCCTCCCTTGTTGGTGCTTGTCATGTGAATGGAGGCACCATGAGAGTGGAATATTAGAGATTAATAAGCTATGTATTTGTAGCACTTGTAAGTGGAAATTCACTCATGGCAAGAGAAAATCATTTCCACACAACTAATTGTTTTATGAATGCAAAAGACCATCACTATGAGGGAGGATTGCAAAATTTATGAGAATATGTATTATGCATGCAAGATTTGAGGTAAGGTGGCCCTACTGGCCACTAGAAGTGCTCTCTGTGAAATGGGAAAGAAGAGAGACTTGGGCAATGTGCACATCAAATCGACAATAGATAAAGGCTTGAGTATAGGGTATTATAACTATGCAATGTGCAACTGATAAAGGGAGGGATTCTCTTATTGCATAGGATGCATCTGTAGTTGAAAAAGGGTTGCATGCTATTGAATGGAAGTGTGCAATGCACAATAGAGGACCGGGTTGGGTGTAATGAGAAACTACAATGAGCAATGAGGTCAACACAGCTAACTAGGAATGCATAATATGTAGTTGAAGAGAAGCCAATATTTTGATGTTCCCATGTCGAATAAGTAGTGAGAAAGATATGAGGGATTGATACATGGAATAGAGAAATGCACAATCGAAATAATAGAGGAAAATATCATCTCGAGAATGACTAAGTGTTAAACAATAATAAGGAAAATAACTATGCGTGAATTATATATATAGTAACAATCATAATTTGAATGAAAAATGTCATATAATGTGAAGAGACACTAGAAACGACACATGCAAAAGAGAAACAACAAATGCAGGAGCTAAAATAAGAAAAAGTGACACTTGCAATGGAAAAAGTAGGCAAAAATGACACATGCAAAAGTAAAAGTGACACATGTGAAAGTTAAAGCAAAAAAA
Organism: Pinus taeda; assembly: GCA_000404065.3. Taxonomy (NCBI): domain Eukaryota; kingdom Viridiplantae; phylum Streptophyta; class Pinopsida; order Pinales; family Pinaceae; genus Pinus; species Pinus taeda. The sequence continues at coordinate 17,081 of APFE031173401.1, forward strand.
AGTGACGGCTGAGAAACATACTTGGAAATTATCACACTTGCAACCAAGAATGATCCTAGTGCTCAAGGAATGCATAGAGCTCAATCCAAATGGTCAATTTGAGAATAAGCTCTAGGCCAGACTCCTTATATAAGAAGACCACACATGCAATTAGGTTTAGGGTTTATGAGTGTTCTCAACACATGGTGGGAAACTAGGAGATAAGGATAAGTTAACTACCACTTGTGACAGAGCTAATTTAGGAAAGTGTGCATTCACTGCCCACAAGAATTGTGCATCAATTTTTCTCAAGATGTGTGGAATGACTACCTTTGAACTATGTAGTCACTGTCCTTAAGAGTTATGTAATCACTGGCACTGAGAATTTCCCAATCACTATTTTCAAGGGATGTGTAATGACTATCAAATAAGAGTGTGAAATGACTGTTAGCAAGGAGTACACAATCACTGCTAACAGAGAGTGCACAACACTATCATCATGAAGTGTAGTTACCCTACTTTGGAAAATGTGCAAGTGAAGGGAAAAACACTTAGACTTGTTAATGCATGGGAGAAGACACTTAGGATTTATAGAAAAGACTAGAATATTTAGAAAATTAGGACCAAGGATGACTTTAATAACTCAAAATGATAGTTCACATGATCAATAGGAGGCTCCAAAATTTGAATCTAGGAAATTTTTTGGAGGTTGTAGCAGCTACAACACTTGGTGATTCATTGGAAAAACCCCAACTTATTTGTTTGAGTCTAATTTTATGCACAAGGTATAACTTTGAAGATGTATTTTTTCATCTTATAGATCATCATTGCTTCCTTACTTAGCCTTGTTATTGATGAAGTCTCTTCTATTTCGCTTGTCAGCTTAACACTTTCACAAAACTAGTCATACTTATTTATTTCGATTAGGGAGAAAGAGTATGTAAATTATGTGAGTTTAATATAGTAAGATTTTTAATGACATATATGGTGTTTCTCCACTACCAATAAACTTGTTCAGTAACTCGGTGGAGTCACTTCAAGGAATCACAAGAATTGCTTCGCTACCAGTGAGCATGTTCAATACCTCGACGAAGTTGCTTGCTTCACCTCTCTATGCAAGAAACCTTTCTTTTTTTTCACCCTTTATTTATTTATTACTTTATTCTCATTGGAATTTTATTAAAGTTTATATCGCCATGGTTGAAAGATCGATCCTGAATTATTCTATGAGAAAGAGAGGTTGTTCCTTGTTTTATAGAGACTCTTAAATATATACCTCTGAAATGAGTTTTATTTCTTTAGTTTTATCCTTTCCCTTCTCTACTTGACTAGGTGGACATGTTAAAACCAATCAATATAAAATTTCAATTCAATGAAAGAAGATCCCATTATAGATATAAGCATCATAGATTTGATAAGGCTCTCATTTACAATGAGTTGGATTTTATGTCTAAGTGTCATTGAATCTTAAAGATATGTAGGCCTAAACAAGGAAGATAATCAAATGTTAACCAAGAATTTTCATTCGTTACAATACCTTTTCTATACTACCACATTACTTCAGAGCCAATCGAGACAACTTTCACACAAAAACTTATTTATGTCCAAACTCTAAAGACAATGTGAAAGAAAAAACACAAATGCAAATCAAAGAAAACTAAAAACTAAAACAATGTAGGAAATAAAACAAAAATAAAGCTGCTCCCAAACTAACAGATGAAAGGTCAAGACTACAAAATTTTTTTTTCCAATGCAATGAAAAAAGAGGCTCTTGACTTCTAGGCATGAGGATTGGACCAATGAGTTGTAGGGTAAGAGAATGTGCATAAATGAAAAGGCTTGCATGGAAGGTCTGCACATGAGATTGAATATTTGACCTATGAGTAGAGAAATATGACATGAATGCCTCTTTTAACTGGCCTGCAATTCTACCCTACTAATAATCACATAATCATGTACATTCATCCATGTTTTCAAACATATCAAATATCAAGGAAGTTCGAAGCTTATTATGGGAAACAAATATTTCCAAATAGGATTCTTCAAGCCATTCAACAATTGGATCATAATATTCAAAACAACCTGATTGAGGATCTTGTAATTCAAGAGAAGATAAACTCTCAATTGGTGTAATCAAATTATCAAGAGGATCATGCAAATGGAAATTGATCTGATTTTGTTTATAAGCCTTGCCAAGATCACGAGAACCTAACAAATCCATTAGAAAACTTTGAAGTTCCTCAACTCCTTGACAAGTTTCTAAACTCTCAACTGATGAATCATCGAATTTAGGTGGCTTAGAAATATCAACCAATAGATGCACACAACTATAATGAGATGAATCAATGAAAAAATTATCAATGAAACTAGATCATATTTGGCATTTATCTCATGAGACTTTTATGAATAAGAGAGCTGGATGAATCGAACAGAGGACTTCCTTTATCATTTAAAGTTGTAATTCCTTATTCATCACCCATATAGGATGAGCAATGAAATAAATTATGAACAACAAATTTCACCTTCTAATCTTCCTATTTAGAAGCAACACCATCCCATACCTTATTGTGATTAATACCAGTTAGAAAAAATTCATCAAACACATCAAGGTACAATGAATTTTGTGTGAAGGGTAAAGGAAAAATGAAAGACTTGGATGGGAATTGATCAATTACCACTGACTTTGATTCAAAATCTGAATCTTGAATAACGATATCACTATGTAAAAAAAATGGATCATGATGGAAAATATCTTCACCCTTTTGCTCCTCTACTTTTAGAATGTAAACATCTTGTACTTGATCACCAATGGAATGATAAAATTTAAAATCAAGAGAATCTAAAACAATGGTAGGGGAATCAGGACAAAAACAGTCATAATATTTAAATGCTAGATGGTCGAATGCATCCCTTGAAATGGAAATATAATCAATCAAATCAGATTCAAGATTTAACTTGATATATTGACCATGAGAAGGAGATGGAGTGGGAATAAAAATCTAATTTTTCAGTTTTCCCAATTTCAACATTGGTACATGAGATCACTTCATTCGATAAAGGAAAAGGAGGAGGAGAAGGAAAAAAGGGGACATATTCCTCCTTTAATATTTGAGGTACCTCATGTCTGGGAGGAGATTGGGAAAAAAAATATGGTTGAGATTCAAATTGTTCCTAAGAAACATTAACTAAATGCTGAAACTTTTCAATCATGAAATATCAATCCACGTCTTTTTCAATAAACTCATAACAAAGATGAATAAATCTTTCTACAAAATCCTCTAATGATTCATCATATATCATTCAAATTTTATTAATCTGTTTATACAAATTTTGATAATTATACATGTCAAAGGCTTGATGAAGGTCCTTGAAAAGCTATTCAAATGAAGGAATGGAATCAGTAGGTAAGGTGAGACACCATTGTTTAATGTGACCTTCAAGCGTGAGGGTGAATAATATGCAAGCAACATTTTCACAATTCACTTCATAAGAATCACAAAATTTAAGAATCTTAAGTGTATGATCAATAATGGATGTTCCACCCTCACCATTAAACTTCAATTGTGACAAGTCATGAATTATTTCCACTGGTATTTTAAAATTGACACTTTTATAAAAACACCATGGGATTATGATTTGGGAAGAATTCATTTAAGATGAAATATTGAAACCAAACTTCACGGGCTCATCTTGTCATCTAGACCTCTTTCTGCTACCATAATTTTGACAGTGCTAGAAACCATCAACATACAGGGGGTCCCCCTGATATGAAGTCCCAACTAGACCTCAAACTTTTTGGGATAGGAGCCCCATTCGGGAATTCAACTTGACTACCATTGTGTTGATCTTAAAGATTAGCCTTTACTGCAATCGATAACACATGAGAGTATGCACATAACTTTGATATAATAAAGTGAGTTAGCTTTTTGACACACCAATTTTAATGCATACAAATTTCTTTCACGAATGGGAAGAGAGAGATTGATCCTTTATAATAAAGTTAATAGTACTATCCTAATAAAGACATACACAAGCATAGAAATAATCATTAGTCGACGTGAAAAATATTTTAGAAGGTAACAATGATAATAAAAGTGAGTAACAATGCACATTCAACAAGATATATACCAAAGCCAATGAAATACTTCATTTTCTTCAGTATGTATGAACACAAAATATACCGTAAAAATTAAAAGAATAGTCTTACAACATTCATGATACATGCATGAAAGCATGTATGCATTGAGAGCTTCAATATATTAACTGATAGTTCCAAGTACACAATTACATTAATGCAAAATTAACCCCAATAATGGAACATGAAGATACCACTTGCCCCTCCAAAGAATGATATTCTCTCTTATGCTAAGCTAGAGAATCTAAGGCTAAGAATATACAATTCCAAGCCTTTTTCTTGTGTTGAGGGTTTCTTTATAACAAGTGAGGTGACCATTCACCTCCCCTTGTGAATTATGATCTCCCTCATGACTCATGAGCTTACATATGTCTTTATCAATTCTATAAGACCTTTGGACTACCTAATGATTCTTCCGATTCCTCATGTGACTCTTGGACTTCCGTTCACACATTTTACATTTTCTTATTAGTTTTCAAAATACAAAATTACATATGAAAAAATGTGCCCATAGCTATAAAAATAAAAATAAAAAAATCATATTAAAACTTAAGGAAATTGAAACTAAGTGACTGAAATATGTAGCTATGTTGTAATATGTTGGAAACAATCATTGTACTCTGCTGCTATGTACTCAACCTTTAGCAATAGATCTGGATTATATCTAATTTTACCCTCCAATGCATCATGATATATAGTCTTGGAGCCTATTTAGAAATTATTCCACGACACGATTAACTTCATATATATCTTGGTTTTCTTGGCTACATATTACAAACAAACTTTTTTGTCACCTCTAACTCATCCTTAGTGGTCGCATGTCTAATATTGATCAAGAACTCTTCTATCTCCTCCCTTATTTCATTCTTACTTTTTACTTCAACACATGCACATTAGGGAAATTTTGAGGTCTAAAATGGGCCTCCTAAGGAATATTATAAAATAATAGTGAAAATAATAAAATAAGATTAGATTACTTCATCAAGTTTTGGAGGGGAAAAATTAAAAAATATTTTTTCAACTCATATTTTAAACTTATCTCCCTATGCTTTTACTCAAATTTCAAGCGGGAGCACTCATTGGATGCATAATTTAGTTTTGCATCCAAGGAGTACCCATATTGCATACTTTCATTGGACCCTACTACACTAAAAATGTGAAATACATGAAAAAACATTTTTGCAAACATTCTTTTCATGTATTTCACATTTTTCATGTAGAAGGGTCCATTGAAAGTATGAAACATGGGTACTCCTTGGATGAAAAATTAAATTCCACATCCAATGATTTCTCTTATTTTAAATTCAGGTAAAATTGTAGCAAGATAAGTTGAAAATACAAATTAAAAAAAAAAAAATTGTGTTTTTTGTGTTTTTTTACCTTTATATTCCAAAAATGGTGAATCATCCCCCATGGTTGACGTCATCATATTGATTCCTATTGGTTCTTATAAATTTTATTTTCATTGTACATTCTTTTAGGCCCATTTTTTACCTCAAAATATATTTTATGCCAACAAAAGTTATTTTGTGCATTCTCACCAAGGCATCCAATCATGGTACAATCTCGAATATGTTGATATGGTGTTGGTGACAAAATTATTGAGTTGCTAATAGACTTGTATAAACATTTTGATCTTTTCCATGTCCATTTCAGCATCATGCCTTCTTTTCCTAACCAATGCCACAGGTACATTCAAATAATTGGTTCCCCATTCTTGGATTGTGTCTATGGTTTCATAATTTGTATTCAGGACCTTCACCATCTCCTATTATATTTTTTGTACTTCATGAAAGGGAACCACTACCTGATGTAGCGTGATCATCTTCTCATACAACTACTTCATGGTGTCTTGCAATGAATTTATTTCTTCAAGTATTTATGCCATCAATACCTCTCTAATAGCACCAGTGGAAGACATTCTCTAACTCTCAGCAACTAGATGATCAATCTGTTGCTTTACAGTAGCCAACTCTTTCTCTAACTGTTGATTACTTTTCATCAATAATTTGTTGTTATTTTCTATTTCCACTGCAAAGGTCATATTAGTTGAAGCGACTACTTTAATATTCCTCTTGGTGTTTAACAAAATAATATTTTCTATGTTAATGTAAATGGGATGATGAGGATCATTAGGGAAGTACCTTTGACTTTCCTACACAATCTTATTATTCAAATGATCAAAGGTGAAGTTACAAATATCCATGAACCTATCATCAAGTGGAGGATGAATCCCCATGTCACTTAATGGGAGATGGCCACCATTTATAGGAGGTGTTGTCCAATTTCTTTTTTGTTCTATGATTGGCTCAATAACTACCATCTGGTCATCCTCCTATTCTTCTTCATCTGCATCCAGGGCCTGCATATGTTCCTCCATCTTTCTTGTAAACTCTTCCTCCTATTGCCTTATGTTTTCTTCCTTTTCTAGTAGCTTTTTTCGTTCTTGTTCTTCCATTTTCTTCCGTGATGCTTCTTCTTATCACTTCTTCTATGCTTCCTCTTCTTTTCTCTTCTTCAATTCTTGCTTTTGACTTTTCATATCTTCGCACTTATTCTCTTCTTCCTATTGATTCTTCCTTGTTTCTTCCATTTCTTCATTTTCCTTTCTACTTCAATTGTGCCCTTTTTATTTGGATCTACTTTGACTATTCTACACCTCTCCTCTTTTGGATCATTCCTCAACTCCCTCTTCGACCCAACATCAACTTTAGTGGAAAATTCTTGTTGGGTCCCTTCTATATTAGTATGTGGTACATGTGTTGCATGAGAAGGGCCTGCCTCATCACGTAGTTTAGCTTCTTGGGAATATTTATACCAATTCTTAATCTTCTCCTCATTTTCCCAAGGGTCAGAAACATATGTCTAGGTGAAATAGAATTCTGTATAGTGTCACTTACATACTCCCCTTGGGTCATATAAATGAAAGCTAATTTCTCCAAATATGAGGAAACTAAGTTCTACAAGCTCTGCTTATGCTGCCTTTAGAATATTTATCTCATATGACCCTATTTGCAGATGGAATGTTAGCCAAGGTGACTTCTTATTCTTCTACAACTGCAACCACAATCCGAGGATAGCTAATAACCAATCTCCTTCATTACCACCTTCTTGTTCAAATACTTTATCAAAGGGAATGGCCACATATAGGATCCAAATATTGTTATGTGTGTACGATGAGAAGAAGAAAATCAATATGAAAGCTTGATAACAACTTATTTGGATTAGTTTGTGACACATAGTCCCTCAAATTCAAAGATCATTTTATAAAGTACAACAAATAAGTGCTCGACTAATTTGTCATAAACACCCATATAGATGACTTCCAAAAGTAGCTTGAAATATATGTTGATAGAGAATTATTTCATGGGCCATTTTCACTCTAGACCTAGGAACTCATTTCTAGCATAAATTCCATGAAGCAGGTATGTAGACATATAAAATTTAGGTTTCTCTCTTTGTGTAACCGTTTTCACCTTTAACACATTTATCTAAAATAGTTGGGTCAGTATGTATGACAAGTTAAATATTTTTCCTTTTGTAACAACTAGGTAAAGAATGTAAATCCATCATTCTTCATATAATTTAGTGCTTTCCCACCCATACAATCTGCAACACATAACCATGAGGTATCAGTAGACTTTCCTTAATGACTTTGTTCTGCATATTCCCAATAGATTTTGGTGAAATTTTTGCTAGTTCCTGCCACCATGTCTTAATCACATCCTTTGCACTTAAATGAGACCAAGCTGCATAGAACTTTGAATTCAGATACTCTTTAGGACTCAAAAATTTGTAGTATGAGTGGAGAACATGGGGTTGATTTTTGAGCTCTTTCTCACTTTCACTATTGAGAATCATTTTCTTGGAGTCTAGACCCTACAATATCCATCCTATCACTTCTACACATGGTAGCATCATATATCTACAAGCAATCCTATGGAACCTGGGTCTCTTGATATTAATATGTACTTCTCTATCCCCCAAGTCTTCCGAGAACTCTTTCTCAATAAAATACTTGTTTATCATTCACCATGTGATGGTGGTGGACTTTCCAATGAAACACTTGGTATAGAAAATAATAGGTAATATTGGTCTAGAACTCTCCACAACACCTTCTGCACTGGTTTTAGTGGCCTCCCTTGTTAGTGCTTCTCGTGTGACTAGAGGAATCATGTCGGTGGAATATGAGAGACTAATAAGCTCTGGATTTGCAACACTTGCAAGTGGAAATTCACTCATGGAAAAACAAAACTGGTTCCATAAAACTACTTGTTTTATTAATGCAAAAAATAGTCAATATGAGGGAGAATTGTATAATTTTTTAGCATATGCAATGAAATCTTTGAGGAAAGGTTTCCTTATTGGCCACTGGAAGTGCACTCTGCACAATATAAAGGAAGAGAGACTTGTGCAATGCACATGTTGGCTCAACAAGAGATAAAGGCTTGAATCGTGGGTCCTGGAACTACACAATGTGTAATTAAGGAAGGGAGGGCTTTTCCTATTACACAGTTCACATAAAAAAATAACTAATGGATGCACACTAGTGACTAGAAGTGTGAAATGTGTAATAGAGGGCTAGGTTAGGTGTAGTGAAAAACTACAGTAATAAAGGAGGTCAACACTATTGACTAGGAGTGCACAATGCACAACTGAAGAGGAGTCAATCCTTTGATGTGCACATGTCATATCAATAGATAGCAAGATGTCAAGGCTTGCTGCTTGGAAGAGAGAACTGAAAAATTGAAATAATGGAGGCAAATATCAACTAGATAATGGCTAAGTATTAGTCACGAATAAGGAAAACAATCATGCATGCATTCATATATACAATACTAATCATAACTTGAATTCAAAAGGTCATGGAATATGAAGATACATTTGAAATGACACATGAAAAAGAGAAATGACACATGCAAGAGATAAAATAAGAAAAAGCAACACTTGTAATGGAAAAACAAGGCAAAAAAGACTAATGCAAAAGAAAAAGTGACACATGCAAAAGTTAAAGAAAGAAAAATAAACAATTGAGAAACTTGCCCAGATATTGTCGCAATTACAACCAAGAATGCTCTTGGTGCTCAAGGAATGCACAAAGTTCAAAGAAAATTTTTATTGTGAGAATGCGCTCTAGGCCAAACTCCTTATATAAGAAGAGCACACGTGCAATTAGGGTTAGGGTTTGTGAGTGCGCTCAACACATGGTGGGAAACTAGGAGATAAGGATAAGTTAACTACTAGTTGTGACAAAGATAATTTAGGAAAGTGTGCATTAACTACCCACAAGAATTGTGCATCAACTATTCACAAGAATTTCATATTGACTACCTCTGAGAACTGCACAGTCACTGCCCTTGAGAGTTGTGCAATCACTAGCATTGAGAATTGTACATTCACTAATGGAAAGGGATGAGTAATGACTACCAACTAAGAGTGTGCAGTGATTGTTAGAAAGGCGTGCAAAATCATTTCCAATAGAGAGCGCACAACATTGTCATCATGAAGTGCACTTAGCCTATCTTGAAAATTGTGCATGTGAAGGGAATGACACTTAGGCTTATGAATGCATGTAGGATGACACTTAGGATTTCTAGAAAGACTTTAACACTGAGAAAAGTAAGAGAAAGGATGAATTTACTAACTCAAAATGACATTTCAGTACATGATCAATACAAGGCTCCAAAATTTGAATATAGGAAATTTTTTGGAGGGGTTTGTACCAGCTACAACACTTAGCGATTCACTAGAAGAACCCCAAATTCTTTGTTCAAGTCAAAATTTATGCATGGGGTCTAGATTTTAGGATGTATTTTATCATCATATAGATCACTGTAGCTTCCTTAATTATCCTGATTACATATGTAGTCTCTTCTATTCCTCTTGTCATCTTAACACTTTCACAAAACTAGTCAGACTTTAGATGTTTTGATTAGGTAAAAAGAGTATTAAAATACGTGAGTTTAAGATATTCATAGTTTTAATGACATCTCTGGTGTTTCTTTATTACTAGCAGGCCTGTTCAGTACCCTAGTAGAGTCAATTCAAGGAATCACAAGCATTGCTTCACTGCGAGAAATCTTGTTCATTACCCTAGTGAAGTTGCTTACTTCACCTCTCTGCATAGGAATCCTTTCTCTTCTTTCACCCTTTATTGATTTTATTACTTTATGATCATTGGCATTTTCTCATCGTTATATCACCATGAGTGAAAGAGGGATCCCAAATTATTCTATGATCAAGAGGGGTTGTTCCTTGTTTTACAAATACTCTTAAATATATAACTCTGAAATGGGTTTTCTCACTTTAGTTTTCTCCTTTCCCTTCTCTACTTGACTAATTCAACATGTTAAAACTAATCACTATAAAATTTCAATTCAAAAAAAGAATATCCCATTATAGATACGATCATCGTAGATCCACTAATGTTCTTGTTTAGAATGAGTCATATTTTTCTTCTAAGTATCATGGACTCTTAAAGATATGTAGGCCCAGACAAGGAAGAGGATTGAATGTTAACTAGGCATTGTTAGTCATCATGTAGACATTTCTAGACTTTTCCACATTACTTTAGAACAAATTGAGATGACTTTCACATAAAACCTTATTCATGTACAAAATCGAAAGATGTTGTGAAAGACAAAACTCAAATGAAAATCAAAGAAAACACAAAACTAAAATAGTGTAGGAAAGAAAGAAAACTAAACCTACTCCTAAACTAAAACATAAATGGTCAAGACTATGTAAAATCAAATTTCCAATGCAACCACAAAAGAAAATATTGACCTATAGGCACAAGGATAGGACCAGTGAGTAGTAAGGTAAGAGCATGTGCATAGATGAAAAGGTTTTCATGGAAGGTGTTCACATGAGATTGAAGGTTTGAAATATGAGTAGAGAAATATGACATGAATGCTTCCTTTAACTAGTCTATAATTCTACCCAGTTGATAATCATACAATATTGTAAATTCATTCATCTTTTAAAACTTAGCAACCTCAAGAAAGTATGAACATTGTTATGGGAAATAGAGCTTTCTAAATAGTATTCTTCAATCCATTCAACAATTAGATCCTGATATTCAAAACAACCCAATTGAGGATCTCGTAATTGAAGAGAAAATAAAATCTCATTTGGTGCAATCAAATTATCAAGAGAATCATGCAAAGGGAAATCGATCTAAATTTATTAGAAGCCTTTCGAAGATCGCGAGAACCAGGCATAACTGTCACCAAAGGCTGAAGTTCCTCGACTCCTTGACAAGTTTCTAAAATCTCAAATGATGAATCGTCAAATTTAGGTGGCTTAGAAAGATCAATCGGTAGATGTGCACAACTATCATGAGATGAATCAATAAACACATTATCAATGCCACTAACTTGATCAGATTCAACATTTAACTCATGAGACATTTTATGAATAAGAGATCTTGATGAATTAAATATAGGACTTCCTTGAACATTCAAATTTGTAATTTCTTCCTCCTCACCCATAGAGGATGAGAAATGAAATAAATAATGAAAAACAAAATCCACCTTCTCATCTTCTAATTGAGAAACAAAACCATCCCACACCTGATTTTGATTATGACTAGTCAGAACAGATTCATAAAACACATCAAGGTACAATCAACAATGTGTGAAGGGTGAAGGAAAAATGGAAGACTCAAACAGGAAATGATCAATTACAATTCACTTTGATTCAAAATATGAATATTTCACAATGATATCACTATTTAAAAACATTGAATCATGATGGAAAATATCTTCACCCTTTTTCTCCTCTACCTGTAGAATACAACCATATTGTACTTGAACACCATTGGAATCACAAAATTAAAAATCTAGAGAATATGAAACAACGGCTTGGGAATTAAGACATAGATGGTCATAATATTTAAACAGTAGAGGGTTAAAGACATCCCTCAAAATGACAATATCAACAATAAAATTAGATTCAAGATTTAACTATTTGGATTTCAGGTTTCCCTATTTCAACCATGGCACATGAGATCACTTCATTCAGAAAAGGAAAAGGAGGAGGAAAAGGAACAAAAGGGACAAATTCCTCCTTTGAGATTTGAGGTGCCTCCTGATTGGGAAGAGATTGGGAAACAAAATATGGTTGATATTCTAATTGTTCCTAAGAAACCTTAACCAAACACTGAAAAATTTCAATCATGAAATCCCAATCCGCATCTTCTTCAGAAAAATCATGTCAAAGATGAAGAAATATTTTGCAAAATCCTTTAACAATTCCTTAGATTTAATTATAAGTTAATTAATCTATTTATACAAATTTTGATTATTGTACCTGTCAAAGTCTTGATGAAGATACTTGAATAGTTTTTCAAACGAATGAATGGAATCATTAGGTAAGGTGAGACACCATTTCTTAACATGACCTTCAAGTGTGAGGGTGGATAGTCTGCAAGGAACATATTCATAATTTACTTCATAAGAATCATATAATTTAAGAAACATAAGTGTACGCTAAATAATGGATGTTCCACCCTCACTGTTAAACTTCATTTGTGATAATTCATGAATTATTTTCGTGGGGATTGTATAATTGACACTTTCATAAAAACACCTTAGGATTATGATTTGGGAGAAAGAAATTTAAGATTAAAGATTGAAACCAAACTTCACTAGCTCAACTTGTCATCTGACCCTCCTCCTACTGCCAAAATGTTGACAATGTTGGAAACTACCAACATATAGGGGGTTTCCTCGATATGAAGTCCCAACTAGACCTCACACCAGTTGGGATAGGAGCCCCATTTGGGAATTTAGTCTGACCACAATTATGTTGATCTTAAATATTAGCCTTGGTTGTAATAAAAAACACAAGGGAGTATGCACATAAATTTGAGATAAGCAAGTGGGTTAACTTTGTGAGACAACAATTTCAATGCATACAAAGATATTTCATGGAAGAGAAGAGAGAGAGAGAGAGATCCTTTATAATAAAAGTACTTCATATTGTCCTAATAAAGACACACATGAGTGTAAAAAAAATTGCTAGTCAACCTGAAAAATAGTTCACAAGGTAACAATGATCATAAAATAACGTGACAATGCACATTCAATAAGATATATACCAAATCCAATGAAATAGTTCATTTTCTTTAGTATGTATGAAAACAACATATACCATAAACATTAAAATAATAGTCTTACAACATTCACTATACATGCGTGAAAGTGCACTGACTCTGATAGCTTCAAAACATTAAGTGAAAGTTTCAAGTACACAATTACAATGATCCAACATTGGCCCCAATAGTGTAACATTAAGCTACCACCTGCTCCTTCGAAGAATGATATTCTCTCCTATGCTAAGGTAGAAAGGGCAAGGCTAAGAATCTAAAAGTCTAAACCTTTTGCTTGAGTTATTAGGGTTTATTTATAATAAGTGAGGTGGCTTTTCACATCCCCTTGTGTCTCTTGAGCTCCCTTGTGACTCATGAACTTCCATATGTCTTTTGAGCTTCTCTAAGAAATTTGGACTACCTAATGACTTTTCATATTCCTCATGTGACTCTTGGACTTCCACTCAAGCATTTTACATTTTTGAATTATTTTTCAAAATATAAAATTACATATGACAAAAATTTAGCCATATCCATGAGACAAAATAATACATCATATTCAAAATTAAGGAAATTAAAACTCAAAAATTGTGATATGTATCTTCATTGTAAGGTGTTGGTAGCAAGCTTTAAGATTTCTTTTTTATGTACTAAACCTTTAGTAGTAGATATAGATTATATATTATTTTACCCTCCAACGCATTTGGATATATAGTCTATAGCATGTCTGGATGTTGTTCCACAACGTGATTAACTTCATATGTATCTTGGCTGGCTCAACTACATATTGCATAACATACTCTTTTCTCACCTCTAACTCATCCTGAGTGATCGCCTATCTAATATTTCTCAAGAACTCTTTTATCTCCCTTATTGCATTCTTACTTTTTAATTCAACAAATGCACCAAGAGAAGGTATTTTGTGCATTTTGTTGGCTTAAGGGGGCTTGACCTAGTTCAGAGTTGTTCACGCCAACCAAAAAACCATAATTGTTGGCCCTTTCAGTAATAACCTGCATAGTGCAAGTTGCAGTCTCACCCGAAGTAGTATTAGGGGATGCTAGAACTAGGTTTCTACATCTAGAGACCATGTGATAAGTAATCTGAAGCCATTTTAGCTTAGATCTACCTTCACGTGGATCTATGGCTTCCTATGGTCCACTACCGCAACTCTATGAAAATGGCCCTTAGACCTTCATGAAGGTCTGTGATCAGACTCTATAGACCTAAAAATATTCAACTAACAAATTTTTCATAGTAAATACTAACCCTAGATCTGCCTTCATGCAGATCTAACCAGTTCGAACATAGATCATACAACTTTAGCTAATACCTTCACAAAACCATATCATTACTTAGTTCATGCATATATATTAAGGATTTAACATATTCACACAACAATTGCACTTTACTCCACATAAACATATCATTGGACTATAAAGCATAACATGAACAGAAAAACGAATAAGACATAGATGCAAGATATTCGGTCCAAAATAGGTCTTTATTAGGTTCAACGTTCAAATTACAGACTCTTCCACTATGTGCACCTAGTTTCAAGGGCCCTCACACTCAACTGCCAACTTTCCAAGCTCTTCGTGCACTCAGCTGCATGAGCCTTCCCCTTTCGCCTAAGTATAGGAAACAGAGCTTTCTTGCCTTAGCACTTGCCCAAAACAATAATATTCTCCAAGTTCTATCAATCTTGACTCACTACCACTCATTTATATATAGTATTTTTTATTACAATACCATGGATTGTGGCTTATGTGTGAGTCTCAAAACTAACCTATCACTTACCCATACAAGGGGATAAAGTGTTGGCATTATGATTCAGGTGTTGTCCTTGATGGCAACTCACTCAGAGGTTTGATACAGGTGATGGCAACTTAATCTGATGGCAGTCTAGAGCAGTAGATCAAAAGAGAGATATACACAGGTTGACCGTGATGAAAGTGCGTATATACGCGGGTAATCAGAGCAAAAGGCGCGTATACGTACACACGCAGGTGCACAGAATGAAAGGCGCGTATATGTTGGAAAACTTACCTTTGGTCTGTTGCGGTTAGTCCTTGGAATTTGAACCTATGGTTTTGGACCATGGTACCTCGTCAGATGTGTTGATCCCTGGTATTGGGTTCATGGTATTGTTTCTACATGGTTTTGGACCATGGTATTGAGAGAAGCCTAAACCTATATAAGGAGAAGTTCATTAGGCCAAGA
>APFE031173401.1:37548-48870 GCA_000404065.3 Pinus taeda
ACCTTGATAATATTGATTCCCCCCCCCCCCCGTCTTAGTATTATTTCCAACATAAAGTCCCTTTGACTCCTATTTAGCTGCATGCTTTGCTTCCACATTTCGCGAAGACTTTACATTCCTTACAAAATTCCTCTCAAAAATTAGTTAAGCTAACCCAAACTTGACCCTAGGGACCCTATCCCAACAGGCCCACAACACAAATGTGGTGACTCACCCTCGAGTCACTTTTCTGGCACCTTAATATTGTTGCAGAGGTCACTGAACTTGACCTGCAATGCTGCTACGTCAGCAGAACTCTATTCCACGACCTGTTGCACTTCCTCCACTAGCTTTGTCTTGGTCAGGCCTTTTACTGCTAGGCGCATCGTTCTTTGTGTCTGATGAAGTGCCTTTAATTTTTCATGATCTGATAGAGTAAGCTGACTAGCTTCCTCTCTCCATGGTTGTATTTTGGCCTTGAGAAGGGCCTCTTCCCTTTGTATCTCTTCAATTTGTGATTGTAGTTGTTTGCCTTCCAATAATTGGGTGAGGCATTGGACTGGCACCAAAGTGCACGCACTCGCCTTGACTTCATCAAATATTCATTGTGTCTCCCAGCTATTAGTGCCAAGTTTCTACAAGTTTAGATCCTCCTTCAGAGTCATCCATAGCTCCATGGCCTGATTGAATATCATCACACAGTCTGTGACTATTGTATCCAAAGTTCCCTTGCTTTCCCTGATAGATGCTTCGCGCTACTCCCAGACCTCTCACGGAGTGGTTGGCTATAATTTCATTTGTAGCTCTAAGATATTCATCTGCAAGTCAAATGTGACTTTTCCTATCTCATCCTTGGATGCGCAAACCGTAATAGCTAATTTCCCGATTTTTGCTGTAGTTGCGGAATCCTTCGGAATGTTTAACTCTGGAACTAAATTGCACGCCTACATTATTACTATTTCTAGGCTCTAAATTCATGCTTGTAGCTCTTCCTTTTCTTTCAGAGCCTAATAATTCCTCCACGAAAATCTGCTCATTGTTTACCTTGAACATCTTCTCCTTCTACTAAACCTTTGGGTTCTTCCTTCGTGAATGCCTCACCAATACAAATTTCTTCTGCTTCTTCTTAGCAGCTGATTGCTTCGGCCTAGGAAACCTTGGCATCATAGGCATAGTAGGCACAACTTCCATAGATACAACTTCAGGGCCTTCTGCTTGAGAAACATCAGTGTTTGAACTAACTGGAGCAGGCATTTGTTCAAAGAAAAGTTCACGGGCTTCTGCAGATAGGTTTGTGAATGATGGTTAAGACAAGAGTTATTGATCCCAGTCTTCGCGCTTCATAAAATTAAAATAGTCATAGACAATTCTCATAATGCAAAGTGTTCTTCAAAGGACCGACATGGCCAATTTGTAGGATATTTTGAATTCAAATCTAAATTTTCCCTCCATTTTTTTATCATAAATGCATCTTTGGCAGCAGATCTCCTAAGATTTTCACCATAAATGGTGCCTACCCACTCCTCTTAATGGGATTTTTTCCATCAAATCATGAATAGTGACTCCAATGACTACTTTTAGGCCCATATGCATGGTACCATCCTCCATGGTGCAGCTCATCCAGTAGAGCTTCCTCTGTCGCACTCCTTTCTTCCATCGCACATCCTCCCTACTATGGTTTTCTCTTCTTCGGGCATCGTAGTTTATAGTCCTGCAATCCCTTGTAGCTTCCTAGATTACTAATATTGTCCTGCTACCATGTAGTTATTGCTCAAGGGCATGATCCCCTGTGTACATCTTCAACCTACTTCCATTCACTTTCCCAGGGAATGGCTCCCTATTCAGCTTCGCAAGATGAATTGCACCACCATCCGTGATCTTGTTAACAACATATGGCCCCAACTAGTGCATTCGAAATGTCCCAGGAAATTTTGTGAACTTGCTATCATATAGTAGCACTAAATCATCCACCTTGAAAGTGCGTAGCTTAATATGCCTATAGTTCCATTCTTTCTCCCACTCATTTTGTATTTTCTGGTGAAATCCTACAAGAAAACGGTCCACTTGTAACTCCATCAGTTGTGTGAGCCATTCCTCCAAGGTATCGCAATCTTCCATCTTTGTCAAAGATGTAATAGATAGTATTGGCACAATATAATCCACAGGCATCACCGCTTCAACCCCATAAACCAACCTAAATGGTGTTTGGCTTGTCAACTTCTTGTAGGTCATCCTATATGCCCATAGTACTACTGGTATGTGCATATCCCAGTCATTTCTCTGTGCATTTTAGACCTTTGTTAATGCATTCTCCAATATCTTGTTAAACGCTTCCACTATTCCATTCACCTGTGGGTGATAGGGCTTGCTCTTTTGGTGGTATACCTGAAATTCTTCAAGTATCATGCTGATCGCCTCATTCAAAAAATGTGTACCCTTATCACTCATCAATATCTTAGGGCATCCAAAATTGTGTTAAGACATAGTCAAACAAAAACTTCATGGCGGTGGCAGCTGTACAATCCTTCACTGATTGCACTTCTATCCATGTGATTAAATACTTTGTTGCAGTGATGATATATCGCGTGCCCATCTTCTTGCTTGGTGGTTGTATTGGACCTATGAAATCAATGGCCCATTTATCAAATATCCATAATGAAACCTGAGGATTTAAAGGCAATTCATCTCTTCACGAAGGATCTCCCATCCTTTAGCAAGCATCACACGCCTTGCAGTACACCTTAGAATCCTTATGTAATGTTAGCCACCACAACCCAGCACAAAATATTTTGTGCACTTTCTTTTCCTATGTAGTGACCTCCTGCCACTCCTCCATGTGCTTTGACGAGGATACTAGCATGTTCAAACTCAGGAACATACCTTCGCAATATTTCGTCTATTCCCATCTTATACAAGTGACCTGAAATCACCAAAAAATCTATAGAGTGGACTACTAATTCCTTCTTCTGCTAAGTGGAATATCCTTCTGGAGTTGTACCTATGGTTAAAAACTAAATGATATCATCAAAATGGTCATCCGCTACGCGCACCGCAAAGAGATACACTTCTGGTAGTCCTTCCTCTAGACTAATTGGCTCTTCGTCTAATTCAATCATTGGTAGATGGTCTGGTCCTATATTCAGCCTTCCTGGTTTTACAATCACTTCAAATTTGTATTCCTGAAAGAACAATAACCATCAATAGATTCCCCCCCCCCCACAACATAGGTTTATTGACCAAGTACCTCAGCGCGGAGTGATCTATATGCATTTTAAAGTGTCCGCCCAAAAAATAATTCTTAAATTTTTGTAGTGTGTAGACCATCACTAACCCTTCACACTCTGTAGTGTAATAATTCTTGTCAGCCTTTGATAACTTTCTATTTGTGAAGGTTGTCAGATGGTCAATTTCTCCTTCTCCTTCCTGTGTTAATATTGCACCAAGCATAATACAAGAAGCATCTACATGCACATGGAATTCTTTCTTCCAGTTAGGAAATGCCAAAATAGGCATATTTAATATATTTTCCTTCAAGACATCCAAACTACACTGGAAATCTTCATCCCAGCAAAACATCGCATCTTTCTTCAATATTTTTTCCATCGGCATGGTTATCTGAGAATATGCCTTGATAAACTTTCTATAATACCCAGTGTGCCCCAATGTCACATGCATCTGTTTGACATTCCTTGGAGGTTCCAAATTCAAAATCACAACAATATTCACAGGGTCCACCATCAATCCATTCTTACATACTACATGGCCACGAAAAACTCCAAAGGGCACAAAGAATATGCACTTCTTCAAATTCAACGTGATCTGATACCTTCGACTTGTATCTAGCATAAGGCATACACTTGCAACATGGTGCTTCACTAACCCAAACATAATCCAATCATCAAAATAAACCTCCAAAAATTTATGGATAAACTCTTTGAATTCTGTGATTACTACCCGGGAGAAGATTTCAGGTGTGTTCTTCTATCCAAATGCATCACTGTATATTGAAAGCAACCCCACTCTGTCGCGAAGGTTGTCTTTCTTCGATCTTCCAGCGTGATCTTTATTTGATTCTATCCCTAAAATCCATCAATAAATGAATAAGCCTCGTATCCTCTTACATTCTTTAAGACTTCATCTGTAAATGGTGTTGAAAACAGATCGTGCACACATGCATCATTCAATTTTCTTAGATCTACACATATCCTTATTTCGCCTTTGTATTTCTTCTCTTGGACAACCATTGGGCTAACCCAATCAGATTCCTCTACAAATAATACTGACATCCAACATATTATCAAGCTCTTGGTGCACCTTTTCTTTATACTTCGGATTGAGCCGATAAGATCTCTGCTTAACAGGCTTCAAATTTGGTTTCAATGTAATCTTCATAACACTCAAATCTCTAATGATCCCTTTCAAGTTTGAAAAATTTGTTGGGAATAGATCCTAGTACTCATGTAGTAGTTCAGCCACCTTATCAATTGTATCTTTGTCTCAATAGTCTCCTATCTTTGTGAACTTAGGCTCTGCTTTAGATCCAATATTTACTTGTCTAGTTTTCAAAGGTTTTGATATATCCAGGTTTGCAACTTTCGGTCCTTTGAATTCACACTTTCCTTCTGTCTCTGGAATGTTGATATTCTATGGGTCTTCTTCTTCCTCTTCATCAGTCACATTGTAACATTCCACCGCATGGTGCAGTTGTCTACTCCAATCCGGTTGAGCCCATTCTACTGGTTCCTTAGGCGTTCTGAATATAGCATATTTTATCTCCTGGAGTGCTTCATCAATGCATTCAAACCCATCCTCAAAGATAAAATTCAATAAGAAACTCCCTCTTAAGATGTCCCATGGCAAAGCTCCATTTCCAAATACGAGTTCATTTAGATTGTGTCTAAGGTATAACAGAAAGTGGACACCCATTCTAGTTGTGGTTTTATTCCCCAGGCCTTAGTCCATCCTGCCAAGTGATCGCGCAAATCATCCTTCCCACTGTATTTTTCTGTCATCCGAGGGTTATCATACCCAAACCTTAATTTCATCATTCTTCTGTATTCCTTCCATCCAACGAAGATCTCCTTGTGCATACCCCACCAACGAGAAGGAGTGGCATGCAGTGCCAACTCCAGTGCTTAGAAGCGATGTTCTTCCGATACTTCCCTTTCAAATTTATCTAAAAATAGATCCATCAGTCAAACCATCATAATGTGGAAGCTTTCTTACCTCAGTTGAGACACATCGTAGTGATTTGTTCATCATATTGCAACAGAGCATAGATACTTCATACAACCAATTATGCTAGTGTTCAAGCTCTTCATCCGAGTTTGAGGTGCAAGAGCCATCCCTATCCCATATAATTCATCCATCAGCTGTAGGATTGATCCAATATTCATTTCACGCTATGATCTTGTATATATGATCTATATCACCATCACTTTCCACAAAGTTGCGAACATGTTCAGTATAACGTGCTCCTTTAGCAAGGTCTAGTGGGACTACAACCTCGAGCAATTTCCTTTCAAATGTCATCTTTCGTTTGTTCAAGTTTATTACCATGTCCATATCAATAGCCTAGTTAATTCCTAGTAGTGCAGGGTAGGGGTTACTGTCATCCACTATTTCAATGACCTCAAAGTCAGCCAGCGCACTTGCACCCTCAATTTCTACCATTACACCATATAAGCGCCCCATCGGAATAATCTTCTGTTGATTTTCCATGCACAGCTAAATAGGAGACCACTGCAGCATAAGTCTCCCCATCCTTTCCCATGTCTTCTTAGGCAGGATATTAGCATTCGATCCCAAATCTAAGATGACCTGGTCCATTTCATATTCTCTTATTTGTGCAGTCAGCCTCATCTTGCTTCACTTCTTATGCTTACCAACATTTCTCACTATGCATTGTTCGGTAGGGGTATTTTTTGTATTCGCGCACTTGTTGATTAGCTCTTGCAACCCTTATACTACTTTCTTATTGCGTAGTAACTTCATATAGGTCTTTAAAAACTTAAATAATATTGAAGGATCTACCTTTTGTGTCGCTCTTGTTTCTGGCAATTTATCCTGGCTTCCTAAGGTAGAGGCCTTCGTGAAGTTCTTCTTTGCTTCCATGAAGTTCTCTTTAGTGGGATTAAGGTCAAAGCTTATTTCCTTCTCAACACCCTTGTGCACCCACTCATTAGTCTTAGGTTGCTTTCCCTTATCTACACCAATGGCCATACCACTTCTTGTGACTATATTTATGCTTTGATCTTCTTTGTGGCGCTCTGTCATCATCATATGGATATTATGCGTAGGCTATTGGGGCTGCATCTTCTTTTCTTACATCTTTCCATAAGGATTGGACATTCCTCTATCACATGGTCAAATTATCGACAATATTGACATGACAGGTGCATGGGGTTAGTGCAATCTCGTGCAAAGTGTCCTGCTTCATCACAGTTATAGAAAATTTCTTGCCCACGTCCTCGACTAGTTCCACCCCATCTTCCTCATCCTCGGCCTGGGAATCCTTCTCGCACTGCTTTGACACCCTGATCCTAAGGCCAATTCTCTACTTGCATTTGGTGGGTTTAGGTCCTTTCCATCATCAGCTCATAACTCTTACAATGGCGTTCATCATGTCCCACAGATTTATAGAAATTGCAAAACAATTGGTGAGGGGTCTATACAAACTTCTGTAGTAATTATCAGTCGCGTGTTGTCCTGTAGCCTGACAGATAGAACACCACAGCACAACACCCATGCTTGACCCAACATTATTCTTTGGTTTCAGGGGAACAAGACCACCCCCCATAATATAGTTCTTATAAATTGGGCAATGGTCCTTATCATGCCCATGGATCTTGCACTTTAAGCACCAGACTTCAATGTGCACCTCCGGCTAAACTTCTTTTCCTTTTTTTAGGCACTGCAACTCCAAGTGTAGGATTTTCTAGTTGTGAGTGAATCTGTGTCACTCCAAGATTTATATCTAGTATAGGCGAGGCATCTAGCCTCATCATGATTTCCAAGGCTTCAGCTTGCATTGTTATCTTTTGTTGTGGCAAAGGCACTCTTAAGTGTGGCAAGAGTGACACTATATACCAATTGCAATGTTGGGAACCTATAATTACCATATTGGCTTGCCTAATTAGGTATTTCAACCTTTGATCTAAATCCCGGGTTGTCTCATCTATCTTTTGTCGAATCTCTTTAAATTCAATCGCCGACTATGCCTCTAAATTAGGTTTTCTAACCTCCTTGTTCAGAGCTTGTTGGATCTCTACCAACATCACAGTGAGGTTATTAGTGTAGTATTTATTGTACCATGTCAATGCTCAATCTTGTAATGTTGTGACCAATGAGACTTTCTTGATGCTATCATCCGTAATCTTCTGTGTTGTCCATACAGATCTTGTGACAAATCAGAACTGTTTGGGATCTTCGCTTCCTACTCCTTTAAAAATTGAAATCTTGATTGCATTCACCATGTTGGATAGTGGTAGTGGAGGTGGAGGAGGTGAAGGTGTAGGAGTATGAGGTGGAGGTGGAGTAGACATATGAGGTATCCTCAAGATTGTAGAAATTCCCACTGTAGATCACCTAATAATGCAATAGACTAAAGCAAAATACTTGATCTACTTCTACAACTAATTTAGCGGAAGCTTAATTGAACATGAGAAACATCAATAAGAACACATATAACTGATAAGAAGGAATCAATCACACATAACACAGAAGATATAACCCAGGGAAAGACTCAACCTAAAAACCCAACTCTGTATTATCATACAATTGGAAATATAGCCAGTATTACAAAAAGAATCAGCTCAAAATCTATCCTGCTCTCTCTGCAATACCTCTGATGCTCATAGATAGTCAAAAGCCTCTATCTAACCTTTGATCTATGCTCCAAGCCTCCTATTTCTTTGCACAATTTTGATTGGGGTCCAGTGAAGCCACTTGTGTGAATTGGCCTCTTCACACACTAACTAACCTCTAATCCAACTACGTAGTCCTGAAGGAGATAAATCCTCATCATGGATGAGCTTCCTTTATAGGAAAAATATTCATCCAACTGATAGTACATTGTCCCTTCTCTGATCTCAACTAGGTCTCTATCTGAACTAACATGCATGACTTATTCATGAGAGAATCTTAAGTTATCCGAAGTACAAAATTTATATGCTAGCATGCATTAACTAACAAAACTCACATTAATTTAAACAAACTATTTAAATCAAATATAACTAGACTTGACTCAGTTAACTGATCCAACTAATTACTAATCAAATTAGAACTCATCCTTATCTCTTCAACTGTTGGATAAATTCCTCAATTAATGGATAAACTGTTGCATGTCCTCACATAGACTTCATGTTTGATTTTTCACAATTAATTAACTCATGGAGAATTAATTAATTTATTTTCAAACAACTGCTAAGTTCAAATTTGAATTTTACTTCCTATTTTTAGTCCAAGGACTGAATAAAATAGGAATCCATCCTGAACTGCTAAAAATAACAATTCTATTTTTAACACTTCCATTTTTCATTCCCTGTTGCCCAATCCAGCACTAGTACCCAAACTATTATTTTTAGCAGTGCTATTTTTAGCACTTCTATTTTTAGTAATTTCTTGTTGCCATTTTCAACACTCCCTCTCAACAAGAAAGGCATTCATTTCAAACCCGATCTTGTAACTCTGGAAGTTTCTTCATGCAACACTTCTACCAAGTGTGGTTGCTCCAGCAACTCTCGGAACAAGAAAAACTCCCAATTGATTACTCTATTGGGCTAGAAACATACTCTGATGCTGAAGCTCTACCTGCTGTTGAAAAGTGCCCCCTCTCTAACCTCTACGCTACTGCAACATCTCCATGCATCTCACATCATTGCACCCTTCTCTGTGCTACCCTGCACTGTGCAACACACTTGTTCCTCTCGCATTCCTGTAGCCTGCATGCTTTGCGTTGTCCTGGGATTTCCTGCACTGTAGCTCTCTTTGCTGCTCCATCTACATCTATCTCTAACCAATTAGTCAGTTCCTGCTACTCCACATCAGGGCTCCTGTAGCAAGGTCTCATCCAAGAGGTTGGCTACTTGAAGCATCCTGCCCCTCCTCTTTGGGACAATCACTCCACATTGCCCCACCTCCTACCTGGAGGTATGGCTGCGTGTGATCCCTCTGCCCACTTGGCTTGAAGTTTCCCCCTACTAGAGATCTCTACATGAGTGGATGCCTCCACTCAATCTCCTCTTGGCTTCTCTAGTTGTGGCTACTCCACAACCTCCTGAAGCTACTTCACCAATTGTGCCTCCCCCACAATTGTTTGATATGTCATAAGGCTTTACATGCATCTTGAACCTCAAAAGCATATAGGTTCTTGACCCGTGAACCGATATGCTTCAACTGTCTAGTGATGATGTGTCTAAGGAAAACCTTTCCCTTACTAAAGACTACATCATAGCCTCTATCTTCCAGCATCGCGATCAACACCAAGTTTCTCTTCAGTCCTGGTACATACTTGACATTGGTCAAGGTAAGGTGAGCTCTAAAAAATGCTCCCTCTAAAAAATAACTGTACCTACACCTGAGACACTATACTTTTCATCATTACCCATCACTATGAGTATCTCGATATCTTTCTCCTCCAAAGTACTAAACAAACTCTTGTCACCGATCATGTGGAAAGAAGTTCCACTGTCAAGAAATCAATCACTTCCCACCATGGATGAAACCATGCATGTGAAGAGTGTGAAATCCAACTCGAACTATGAAGCAAGTGCCTCACCTTCTGATCCTTCCCCGGATCCCTTCTTGGATTTCCTATGTGGACAATTTGTATCAAAATGGCCCACCTCATGGCAATGAAAGCATCGCACTTTCAATTTGTCAACCTTCTTCCCACCATGGGAAGAACTGGATTTAGAATGAGAAACCTTCTCCTTCCCCTTCTTTGCCTTACTCGATAAGCCACATTTTTCTTCATCCTCCATGGATGAAGAACCATCTCTAGTGCTTCTTCTTATCTCCTCTTGCATCAAATCTGACCAAAGTCATTTCAAATTTGGCAGTTTCTCTCTTCCATTAACCAAGTCTTGGTAGCTATGCCAGCTCTTAGGAAGACCGAGGAGTGCAAGACTCACCATGTCATCATTAGCTGTCATGATCCCTACACTTCCAAGCTCATCCTTGCATGTGGTGAGCTTGTTCAGATATGTAGAGATCGTGTCGCCTTTTCACACTTGATCTTCCAAAGCTTGTCTTTCAGCGCCAGCTTCCTCTGATCACTGATATTTTGATATAGATCTTTCAATGTTTTCCACATTGAAAATGGTGTCTCCTTCCCATGGAGACTCGAGACTATGTGTCTTGAAGTCCCTCTAGAAGGATTCTCCTTGCTCTATCCACACATTTCTTCCATTCAGCTAATTCAGTAGCACCAGTCGGCTTGGGGACTTCTTGATCAATGAAGTCCTTTAGACCATTATCCTCTAGTGCTACTTCTTTATCAAGGGCATATTCGAGTCTTAAACCATTGAATGCCATAGGTGAAATAGAGATGTGATAAGAACTCGATTTCTATATTCAGGAATCACAAACTTCAAACTTCTCCCTTCTTGTATACTATTCTTCCTTGATCACCTTTGCTCTGATACCATGTAGATGTTTTTCTACAAATCAGCTAGCTCTGATACCATGTAGAAATTCCCATTGTAGATCACCTGATAATGTAATAGAATAAAGAAAAATACTTGATCTACTTCTACAGCCAATTTAGCGAAAGCTTAATTGAACATGAGCAACATCAATAAGAACACATATAACTAATAAGAAGGAATCAATCACACATAACACAGAAGATATAACCCAGGGAAAGACTCAACCTAAAAACCCAACTCTGTATTATCATACAATTGGAAATATAGCCAGTATTACAAAAAGAATCAGCTCAAAATCTATCCTCCTCTCTCTACAATACCTCTGATGCTCATAGATAGTCAAAAGCCT
The DNA here is from genome assembly GCA_000404065.3 of Pinus taeda. NCBI lineage: Eukaryota > Viridiplantae > Streptophyta > Pinopsida > Pinales > Pinaceae > Pinus > Pinus taeda. The sequence continues at coordinate 48,526 of APFE031173401.1, forward strand.
CTATCTAACCTTTGATCTACGCTCCAAGCCTCCTATTTCTTTGCACAATTTTCATTGGGGTCTAGTGAAGCCACTTGTGCGAATTGGCCTCTTCACACACTCACTAACCTCTGATCCAACTACGCAGTCCTAAAGGAGATAAATCCTCATCATGGATGAGCTTCCTTTATAGGAAAAATATTCATCCAACTAATAGTACATTGTCCCTTCTCTGATCTCAACTAGGTCTCTATCTGAACTGGCATGCATGAGTTATCCATGAATGAATACTCAGTTATCTGAAATACAGTAGTTACATGCATGCAAGCATTAACTAACTGAACTCTCATTAATTTAACAAACTGT
>APFE031173401.1:59628-121830 GCA_000404065.3 Pinus taeda
ATATAGTTTGCAGCACCGAGATCTTTCATGTCGAATTTGGAGGACAATTGGGTCTTCAAATCTTGGATAATTTCTTTGTCATTTCCAACCAACAACATATCATCCACATACAAGAAGTCTCTGTATGGGTTAAAACAATCACAAAGGATGTGGTATCAGAAATTTGATACATTTATACGGGGACTTGGCTTCACCAAAAGCAAAGCAGATCATTGTGTGTATTTTAAATTAATTGGTGACCGTGTCTTCCTACGGTCTACTACTACAACTCTATGAAAACGACCCTTAGACCTTCGCAAAGGTCTACGATAAGACTCTACAAACCTAAAAGAAGTTGACTAACAACTTTCGCGTAGTAAATACTAACCCTAGATCTGCCTTCGCACATATCTAACCAGTTTGAACAAAGATCATACAGATTTAGCTAATACCTTCACGAAACCATATCATTACTTATTTCATGCATAGATATTAAGGATTTAACATATTCACACAAAAATTACAATTTATTCCACAACAACATATCATTGAGCGATAAATCATAACATGAACAGAAATAAGAATAAGACACAGATGCAAGATATTCAGTCCAAAATCAGTCTTTATTAGGTTCAACATTCAAATTACAAACTCTTCCACCCTGCACACCTAGTTGCAGGGGCCCGTGCACTTAGCTGCGGACTTGTCAAGGTCTCTACGCACTCAGCTGCAGGAGCCTTCCCCTTTCACCTAAGTACAGGAAACATATCTTTCTTTTCTTATAACTTTCCCAAACAATAATCTTCTCCAATTTCTATCTATCTAAACTTGCTATGAATCATCTATATACAACATTTTGGCTTACAATACCATGGTTGGTAGCCTATGGGTGAGTCTCAAAACCAACCTAGCACTTACCAATACAAGGGGCTAAAGCCCTTTTGGCTCCTATTTAGCTACGTGTTCCACTTCCACGTTTCGTGGAGACTTTACATTTTTTACAAAATTATTCTCAAAAATTGGTCAAACTAACCCAAAATTGACCCTATCCCAACACATTTTCACCAAGGAATCCAATCCATGGTATAGTCGTGAATGTGTTGATATGGTGTTAGTCACAAAAGTATTGAGCTCCTCATAGACATGTATAAACATTATGATCTCCGCCTTGTCCATTTCAACATCCTTCCTTCCTTTCCTAACAAATGTCACATTTACATTAAAATAATTGGTGTCACATTCTTGGATCATGTCTATGGCTGCATAAGTTTTCTCAAAGACCTTCGCTATATACCATTATCCTTTCTATACTTCATGCAAGGTGATGGGCCTCATTAATAGGTACATCATAGGGCCCATTTTTCCATCCTCCAACCCATAATTTCCTCTTTTCTCACATTTATTAACATATTTTTTACTATAATGTGCTTAATAAGGAGACTAAAGGATGTTTGTCATATTTTGTGGCCTAATGTGATTAATTTGTATGAAAATAGTGAATTTACTACGCATAGGCATGGTGGAAGCAACTTGAGAATATGTGGGAGGCTTTCCCACTGCATTTACTCACCTACAACTCGACTTGATACCTAAAATCACTCACATGCAACTTGAAGATATGATAAAAATCAATGAACTAAAGGAATTGCAAGGATTTGAGGGAACTAGATCTTCTTTTTTAGATATTTTGGAGGGAAGTATCTCTATTTGCAAGGAGGTTGTCCCTCAACCATTTTTGTATAAATAAGCAAGCCTAAGGGATCAATAGGATTCAATATTTTTGAGAAGATAGGAGCTACTAAGAGCTAGGAGATTAATATTGTCATTTCCATTCCTTTACATGATGTACTTAAAATTTCCCATAAGGTCGGGTCCCCTTGGGTTAGGGCCCAACCCATAGGATCTAGTCTCTCTTTGTGTATTTTATCCATGCATTTCCTTTCATAGCAACACCTCTCTCCATTTTTATTATAATTTTTCTTATAAACTTTGTTGGTTCAGGTCTATCTGCCACCTCCCTTGTGGGAAGTGTGGTTGATGAATATATATTATCAAGCCAAAAACATGTGGTTACTCTCCTTTGCAATTGTTAGATCATATATTAGTGCTCCTTTACATACTCTGTTTTCTGCGTCTAGGGGTTAAATCACAATATTATTTAAGATTTCATGGAAATAGGTCATATGCATGTTCCAAGCTAGATTTTATTTTTATGTAGTAGATTGGTTGTAAATAAATTCAACTCATCCTTTCTTATTTACTTTCATAAAATTTAACTCATCATTTCTCATTTAGTTCCATTTTGCTGCAATTTGGTTATTTGTTTGGAATTATTTTGAAGTTGAAAAATTATTAATTTTATAGTGTATAGGTTATGTTGTTGTCTTGTAGGGTTGGAATGGTCATCCCACGCTCCTCCTACCGTCATCAACCTCTTTCTCCTCACCTCACAATGCCCTAAAAAATCTGCCACCGAAAGTAAATTTCTAGGTCATTGAAGGACACCGTGTGCAGTTGGTTTTGTGCAAGATGGGCCTTTGAGATGTAGTAAGCTTGGAAAAAGCCTCATACAACCTTCATATACCTTCATTGACCCTTTACCATTTTTATATCATCTTTTTTTCCCTCAGAATGCTCGCGAATATAATCACGTAGAAAAACAAGGCAATCCTATAGCATCCTGTAGCACAATGTAAAATTGGACATATTTGCTCCAAAATCTTGATTTTATCCTCTTAGACTTGAATAATGTACTCTAGGCTCTAATACCATGATCTAGGGAGACCAAGGACTACTTAGGACTTACCTTTTATTCAGTGCAACATATTTATGCAATTAGGGTTAGTGGACATATTTATGGATTTAAAGATATAATGATGATTTTCTTGATTTCCTCCCGGAATGCAAAATGAAATTTTTTACTAAAGATAATCTCTTTGAATATAATTATTAAAGGTTGAATTCATGCTCATTTATTTATTCAAGATAGAGTATGATTGTTTCTCTTGGATTCATGCTTCTTTTAGGGTTTCAATTGTAAACATTGTTATTTCCATTGCTTAGGTTAGGTTTCCTTTTCAATGAAACGTTTATACTCTGAAATTAGATTAGTCTTTACATTCTCTCAAGTAGCATAGAATTTATATTCTACAAGTAGACTAAATGTTTATATTTCTGTAAGTAGTATATCCTTTACATTCTTGCAAATTAGTGTCAACATTTACTTTTGACTAGGCAAAATTTCCATTAATTTTCAAGTAAAGAGTAATATTTCCATTTCTACAATTAAAATAGAACTTTCCTTTCATGCAATTTCTTTCTTTGCCAAAATAGAATAATTTGATGGAGTGGTATTTGTATTCCTTGGTCTGGTCCATTGCTTGAAGGTGGCATGAGTAGATCTTAAACTACTGTGCATATAGCACTGTCACCTCTTATGTTTGTATGAACCTTGGGTTGATAATTAAAGTTGGTAGCCTTGGGAGTTGAAACACTCTTGTTGAAATACTAGGGATCATCACTTTTTGTCGTTGTTTTTAGGGAGGTGTCCAAGTAGGTGTTGTTTCTACTTAGAAGTTGCCTTTCTTTTTTCTGTTGCTTTTCATCAACATTATTTTATTTGAGAAAGAAAAAGCACAAATTCTTTCATGCCTCATAGGAGTAGGGATAATCAAGGGAAATTTATACCAAAAACCCCCACCCCTTCAAGAAGTCAACCATCCTCTTATTTTGTGATTGTGAACTTCCCACTCCTACAAGGGAGTTAGAGAATCCTTTAGGTGAGAAACCATAAATTTTTGAAGAACCCATAGGGGAGGAAGAGCCTATATCACCTAGCCAAAATATTCTAAGAACAGGAAGGATGAACTATTTCCTATCCAATAGACCAATGGGGGGGTGAGGATGAAAAATATAAACCCCATTCTCTCCCACATTTCCATGGCCTGGCCTCTAAGGACCCTGACACATTCATGTTTGAATTTTTTGTAGTTTGTAGGACTGATGATTATATCTCTAATGAATAGAAGTTGAATTTGTTTCCCTCCACCCTCAAGGATGTAGCCTTGTGCTGGTTTATGAGCCTACCTAGAGACAATATCACTACTTGGGAACAAATGCAATAAGACTTTAATGAGAAGTACATGGATTATTGCAGGTCTAAGGAGACAAAAGAAGAGATCTTTACGATGACCTTAGGTCTGAATGAGTTCTTTGAATATTGTGATAAAATGTTCTAGCTCAACTTATATAGAAGGGATAACTGTACCCTTAACTTTGAATCACTCAGGCTTGTACACCTCTAAGGGATTAGGGAGAATGTACTGGAGACCCTCAATATGTTGTTTAGTGGATATATTTACCATTTTTCCTATGAAGACATCAAGATAGTTTTCAAGAATCATTCTAGGGTTGCAAGGAAGAGAGGTAAGTCTAGTTAAGTCCTGGTCCACTCTTCTTCATCCACCTCAACCATCAAACAAGAGATAGGAAGTATGCTAGAAGACTTCAAGAGTGATATTTTGCATACTTTTTCCTTTATATGGATACTATGTAAATTAATAGGAAGCAAGAGGAAGCAAAAAGGGAACTAGCTATATTTTGTCCCATATGCACTAAGAGGCACCCCAAAAATGAGTGTCCACTTAACACCATAGAGTTTTTATCTGTTTATGAGGAGAACCATGCAATAGATAAATCTCCCTCTCTTTTAGGTGAGAAGGCAGTATACCAAGGGGTAGAGAATGTCTTGGAGCAGCTTTGCTTCATCAAGCAAAGGAGGCCACAAGGCCCTCAGTATACCAACAAGGCATGCAGGTTGCACAATATCTTTCTTTCAATCCAAGTAAAAATGAATCCTTCTATGCTTGGTATCCTCCAGCTCACTAATCTTGGTCCATCTCCTCTCCTTGGTCCTATACTCCTCAATACCATCCTCTTCCTGACAATCCACCTTTCTAGCCATATCAACCTCAACCTCCTCAATGGGGAAACCCTTCACAAGAATGGAGGTCTTAGGAATCCCAACCTCCTTCCGTAATTTCTCTTCTTCGACCTCAACCATAGTTACCCCAGAATAACCCACCTAACAGCCTCAGATGCTTGCCCAACCTAATTCGAACTTGAACAATAAGAAGGCACAAAAGGTCTATAGTGGGAAAACATCCTATCCTGCTTATGCTTTGGAAATCCAAGAGATCAACCTTAGGTCTAGGAAGGTACTTCCAAATGCTCACCCACCTTCTCCACCTGAAGATCTTGAAGAAGAGAAGGAATACAATACCCCTCAATACAATATACTTCCCTATCCTAAAAGGTTGTCCCAACCTAAACAACACATCCTAAAAGACGTTGAACTTCTAGGAGAATTGAAGAACTTGCGTTTTAAGACACCCCTTCTCTAGGCCATAAAATACGTTCCCATTTACAACAATATTATCAGGGATGAATGTTTCAAGAATCTTGGGAGAAGAAGAAAGAGATGCCCCTACTATCACTGTTGTTGGACAGTTGTCTGATCTAATGTTGGGGAGAGTGATCTCCCCAAAGAACTTGAATCCTAGTAGCCCAGTAGTGGATGTGAAAATTAACATTTTTGTAGTCCCCAACACCTTGATTAACCTTGGGGCTACAATCAATTCCATGACCAAGGAAACCATAGTGAAGCTCAACCTCCAAGGAGCCTTAAGGAAGACCACTACATTGATGCAACTTGTAGATAGGTCCATAATATCCCCCAAAGGAGGTGTTGAAGATGTGATGGTATCCATCGAATCTTAGGAATATGCCACATATTTCCTCATCCTCCAACCTAAAACCAAGTTTAATGGGTACCATCTCATTCTAGGGAGACCTTGGTAAGCCACTGTTGATGCTTACATTAGTTGCAAGGCTAGGAACATGACCATTAAGAATGAGCATCTCTCAAAGAAGTTTGTATTATATCCCCCTGCTCAACCATATGTTGAGCATGATTTACCCTTTTGGGTAGAGGAAGAGAAATAATAATAACTTTATCAATCATCACTCTACCCAGTTTATACATTAGACACCATTGTAAGAAGTAGCAGCTACATGAGGATGAACTTATTGATCACTTTTTGCAAAATCAACCTCCTACTGTCATGCCAATTGATGAGCTAGTGGAATAATCCTTAGAGAAACCTGAGAAAAATCCATAGGCTGAACTATTCTCTGCTTAGTCCGACCTATATCATGCCAATATTGTGGAAATAATCCCATCTAAAACTCTAAAAATCAACCCTTCCCTCTCATTCGAGAAAGAAGAGCAACTATGCATTGTGTCGAGGCATCATCTTGATGCCTTTGCTTGGGAATATAAGGAAATGAAAGGGGTGCATCCCTCCATTTTTACTCATCATATCTACATTAAGGAGGGATGAAAACATGTGCATCAGCCCCAAAGGAGGATGAATCCAACTCTTAATTATATTTTAAAATAGAAACTGCAAAATTTGTTGGATGTAGGGTCCATTTACCCCACTTCGGATAGTGAGTAAGTGTCACCTCTTGTCATAATACCCAAGAAAAATGGGAAGTGGAGGATCTATGTTGAATATAGGTAACTCAACGAAGCTACAAAGAAGGACCATTTCCCTTTGCTTTTCATCGATAAAATCTTGGATGGCCTTTCAAGGAAGAAGTTATTTTCATTCTTGGATGGATTTAGTGGATACAATCAAATCCAGATCGACCCTAAGGATTAGGACAAGACCACCTTTACATGCCCATGGGTAACCTTCACCTATAGAATCCTCCTATTTGGTTTGTGCAATGCCCCTACTACCTTCCAAAAGGAATTCTTGAGTATTTTGCTAATTTGTGCATGACATTGTTGAAATATACATGGATGACTTAACCCCTTATGGAAATCATTTCTAGGAAGATCTTTCCAATCTTTTTGAAGTATTAAAGAACTACATTAAAATGAATCTTTCATTGAGTCCCGAAAAGTGTGATTTTTTATGAATGCAGGGATTGTACTAGGTCACTTTCTTTTTAAGGAACACATCCAAGTTGAACCTAACAAGGTTTTCATTATCAAAAGGGTCCCAGTCCCTCAAAACAAAGGGATTTTATAAGCTTTCTTTGTCTACTTACGTATTATAGAAGATTCATTAAGGACTTTAGCAAGTTAGCTCTGTTTGGATTCCTATATAAAGATTCAAACTTTTGTTGGACAAATAGATGTCAAGAGGCATTTGAAGAACTGAAAGAGAAGTTGACCAATGCACTAATTCCTAGAGGCCCCAGTTGGGAATTTCCTTTCCACATCCATGCAGATTCATCAGACAAACTTGTAGGAGTAGCTTTTGGACAAGTGGAAGACAAATTTCCCTATTTCATATATTTAATCAATAAGAACCTCTCGAAAGCTGAACTTAATAATATAATTACTGAAAAAGAACTCTTTAAAGTGGTGTAATCTTTGAATAAGTTTAGGAATTATATAACTGGATAATAAGACTTTGTCCATATTGAACAATTCTAGAATCATTATATGGCTTTTATTGTTGCAACAATTTGATCTAACCATTGTTGGCAAGCCATGGAAACAAAATGTGGTTACAATTTTTTTGTCTAGACTATAATTTCCTGTAGGAAATGAGGAGATAGTAGATGATCAACTTCCATATGAACACCCCCGGATGCGGGTGAGAGCTCAACTCAGCAGGGCGAGGCACATGCCAGGCATGCGTCGCCTCGTGCCCGTGACAACTGCTGCAGTCATGTGCCGTCAAGCTATTGAGGTGGTTAATAGGAGCTCCAGGCATTCAGTGCCGAGCAGGGGAGTAGATAGGAAGTACAGGGAGCCTTCAATACAGGATCGTTCAGCCACCATGTATTGCCCTCTCAATTGCAGGATGGCGGACGGGCATTTCACTCCTGGTTGCCGCGAGAATTGCAGCAGAGGCAGAGGAAATCGGTCAGGAGGGACATTCGAGGATGAGATTAAGCGTGGCCTGTGGCAGAACTATGGAGTTGCAGTGGTGAACGGCCAGTGTGGATACCCTGCCCTCGTTTGCATAATCAACCCGGCATTTCAGCCTTGGAGGCATTCTTGCTCTCGAATTTGCCCACAGAACAACGCGGGATCTCCTCTCAGTTGGCAAAGGTCTCAGAATTGGGAGGTTCCATGGCCAGGACGCGGGAGCGACAGCCGAGCAGGAGAGGTCGAGGAAGAGGAGCTTCCTCCAGGAGCCCAGCAGGAGAAGGACATCATCATTGTTGCTGCTGCTACTGCCACAGAAGGGCAACAGCAACACCACTGCAAGCTCAACAGTTTGTGGAGGTTGGCAGTGCGAGTGTGGGTGAGATGGGGCTACCTGCCTTTGGCTCTGTTGTCTTCTCGTTGGGCAGCTCCATGGAGAACGCAGGCATCAGAGCCCACATCTCCATCCTGTTTACAAAACCGCCCGAAGAAGCGCCACCTCCATTTGCACCTGGCGGAGAGGAAGGGGAAGCTTCGGGGGCACATCCAGGGCCAGCAGCGCCGCTACCTTTGCTTCCGGTCAGTGAGAAAGGGGAAGCTTCAGTGGCGCCACCAGGGTCGGAAGCGGGAAGCAAGGGGAAGGAGCCCATGCAGGTCCACAAGCCATCGCTGGGGCCAGCTCCTCGGGGCTTCACAGAGGAATCATGGAAGGCGAGGTGGGAAGGCGTGGAAGAAGGACAAGGCTGGGCACGTATCGTGGAGGACAACAGTCTCTGTGAGGAGGCTGAGGCACATCTTGCAGGCCTTCGTCAACCCTCTGCTCATCCCCAGGAATGAAGCAATGCCGGGTAACAATTTTTTGTATCTTGATTATATTGAAACCATGGGGAATCAGCTTTCGCTGCTTAGGCGCTACAATTTACAGTCTAGTTCAGCTAGTCGCCCCTACGTGGGCAATCATGAAACTAATTAGTGTCAAGCTGCTCCTTAGAGCTTTTGTTTTTTGTCGGTTAAGCCTCTGGAAAGACGATGCTAATGCTGAAAATGGCTACAGCAAACCAGCTGATGCTACCCCTGCGTGGGAGCCATGGAAAGTTGGATTTTTGTAAGACTCAGTACCCGTATGGGAGCTCTCTACGATCAGCATGTTTAACTGATGTAAATTTCTACTGTAAATATAATACAACTGCCTAGATAGTCTTTTACCGAGAAAAAAAAAAAACTTCCATATGAACACCTTTTTTTTTTTGTTTTAGTGTTGTCTCCTTGGCTTATTGACATAGCAAAATACTTTTTTGCTAGGAGTTTTCCTCCTAATTTATCATCCAAGGAGAAGAGAGAAATTGTTAAAAAATGTGCCCCTTTCACTTGGATTGGGGAAATCTCTTCAAATTGGGTCCACATCAGATCTTGAGAAGCTATGTGAGGGAGGAGGAGGTCTTTGACATCCTCTCAGCATGTCATGATGAACCTTGAGGAGGCCATTTTGTTGCCAAGAGGACATTCTTCAAGTTTCTACATGCTAGCTACTATTGGCCTACTCTACACCAATATGCTAAAAGGTACACTACTATATGTGATAAGTGCCAAAGGATGGGAAAGCCTACACACAAGGATGAAATACCCTTGCAACCTCAAGTGACTCTAGAGCCATTTGAAAAATGGGGCATGGATTTAATTGGGCAAATGGATCACCCATCCATACAAAAGAGATACATCATTGTGTGCCTTGATTACTTTGCAAAGTAAGATGAAGAAAAAGTAGTAAAGGAAACAACCAAGAAAAAACTAGAAATTTTTCTAAGAGAAAATATATTCTACAAGATTGGATTTCCAAGGGAGTTTTTCACTGATAAAGGAGCTAAGTTTACTTAAAATATGATTGAGGGCATCATGGAGCAGCACCATATCAAACACATAAAACCACTGCCTATTTCCCTCAAGAAAATGGGCAAGTGAGGTCACAAATAGAGCCTTGGAGAAATTTTTGACTAATGTTGTCAACAATGACAGGAAAGATTAGGCATCCCAACTTATAGAGGCCACTTGAGCCTATAATACTACTTGGAAAACCACCACTAGATTCACCCCCTTTGAGTTGGTTTATGGAAAGAGGGCCCTATTTTCCATTGATTTTAAATACAACACCTTGAGAATGGAAGCACAATTGGATTTAGACATCATTGCATCTCAACAAGAGAGGTTTCTTTAGCTCAATGGTTTGGATGAGTTTATATTGTAGGCTCTCATGAAAACTAAGGTGGTTGAACTACAAAGGAATATTTGGCATGATAAAAACATCAAGGAGAAATCCTTTTAAGAGGTGATTGGGCCTTGTTTTATGATTTTAGGTTCAAGGATTTCAAAAGAAAATTAATGCCAAGGTGGTTGGGTCCCTATCTAGTAGAAAAATGCTATGAAAATGGATCTATCCAAATAAGAACAATTAATGAAGAAGGAATCCCATTGTTTTTTAATGGTTACTGGTTAAATTTGTAAAAGAAGCCTATGTCAAAGGAAGTATTTACAATCTCAATAAGCAAGGAGTTGAATGTTATTGGGAGCATCATGACTCTCAGTTCATCCAACCTCTTATCAATAAAAGAAGAAAAGAGAGAAAATAAAAAAATTAGGAACAAGAAAAGGAAGAAGGAAAAATAAAAGGGCCTAGGTGAAAACCTCCATGAGGCACATGAGGTAAATTATAGGTCTAAAAACCTCTATGAGGTAGCTCAAGAGTCCAAAAATAATAAATGAAAATATCCCTAGGTGAAAACCTTCTTTGAGGAACGTAGGGTAGGCTTGTAGGTTGAAAACCTATTTTGAGGTAACCTACAGGTCTCAAGGAAAACATAAGAAAAAGGAGAAAATAAGTGAAAAAGAAAGAAAAATGAAGAAATAGAAAACAAAAGGAAAGCAAGGGAACCCTTACAATAGTTTTTTGAATATATTTTTTCAGGTTCTCAATCACGACCAAAGGGACAATAGTTAAAGGAATCAACCTCCACTCCACTTTTCAACCTACCATGCTAGTTATTTGTATGTCCTGCATCATTCCATCAACATCCCCAAGTTCCTCCATCATTAGGAAGCCTATCTCACTCAATTTTGCCTCAGTCCTAAAGTGCTATAATATTGTCTTGAACTACTACAGAATTGACTAGAACTGCTACAGGATTGTGATCGGCATAGAGAGAGGGTTTAGATTTTATGCTTTCCATAGGGGAATGAAAAGAGAAGTCCACCACACCACCATCATCCATCCTCCAAAACATTTATCCACTTATCCATCTAAAAATCCATCTTCGTCTTTGAAAAAAAAACCCATTTTCACTCGTTCTTCCAATGTTTTCACGACCACCAAAGTTCTTGATCCTTGTCCATGAGCTCACCCTAAATTATTAGAGTTTTTGAATGCACTGCATAAAGGTTATTGTTATCTTGGAGGGGTCTCTGTGACTTCTACAAGAAAGAATCCAATATTGAAGTAGTCTTCACAAACCGTATGGGACCACAGTTGGAAACACTTGGCAACACCAAAATGAAGACTGAGACATCCTGAAGCATTGTCCTCCTTGTGATCCTTGAGTAGCCAGAAAACTCTTGAGGAGCTACCATAGGGTCACTTTTCTTCTCCAAAAGTAGCATATTGATCCACCTTTAGAAGAACCCACATTAACAGACTTAGCTAAGTTAGACACCTATCTAAAAATATCTACAATTGTTTTTTCAAAAGTAGAGCCAAGGCATTAAGCAACTAGGATGGGAAAATGGCACCTCCAAAGACTAGCAGATCAACCACTGTTTTGAAGAATCATGAAGACATCAAAGAAACTAGATACCATTAGGTAGGAACATGTATGGAACTCCTCATATCTTCCTTTAAGTTCATGGTAGTTCGAAAATGTTTTAGATGTCTGAGACATGATTTTTTTATAGGCTAGAGTTGGCCAACAGTCTCGACTACCCCTGAACAGTTAAAGGGAAACTAACTCCCTTACCCATGCAATGTGGAAAATGAAAAAAAAGGAGGGGAATAATTCTGAGGAGTAGGCCAACGATTCTATAAGGGGAATACATAGGTGGTATTTGCGGGCCATCTCACCCAGTGTGTTGAGCCCACTAGCACAAGAGGAATAAAAGGACAAGATTGAATCTCATTTGTATCGAGAATTTCATTCCTAAAATGGTAAGAGAGTCCCACTAAGACATTGGAAGTCAAGCTAGCTAGGACCAGGGGTCCCATATGCTGTTACAGAGGAGTTAGAGAGTCAAACAACTAGTGATACAAGATCAGAATTAGTTTCTACAGGATTACAAACTATTGCTACAAGATTGCAAATTGTTGCTACAGGATAAGGAGACATAGCTATAGGGAAGAAAAACAACACCTTTGAAGGAGGGAGAAAGAACATAAGAACCCCAAGAACCTAATTCCCAACTTGATATTGGGTCATATTACAAGTTCTATGAGGAGGGATGAACCATACCTGAAAAATTTGCAACCCCCACCCTATTTGAGCTAGAAAAAGAAAGAAGTTGAATATATCAGTGGATGAAAATTGATAAATCAAAGAAAGTTGAGGATGTGGGACTCATGGAAGAAGAGATAAAGAATATGGGCGAAGAAATGGTTGACTTGATATTAAAGGAGTCAATTATGAGGGAGTAGTTTCAATTAGAAAATCAGAGGCTAAGAAAGTAACCACATGAGAAAAAAGCCCAACTTGACAACATGGCAAGCTTGGCAATGGAAGTCATCTAGTGTAGATAATCATCCAAATCATATGCAATATTCCTCAAAGAAATATCGCTACAATTCCAAATCAAAACCTTGGAAAAGTATGGCTCTCTCCCATTTTAGGACTATAGCAAGTTTATTTATTTCTTCCAGCAGATCAACATTGAAGATAGGGCCAAACTAGTTAAATTCTATATGCACAACATGATCCTCAAAAACATGAACTTCTAGGACCTATTGTGCTATACAACAACCCTCTCCATTTCAAAATTTTTCATTACAAAAAAAAAGCTTTAATAAGAAATGGGTACCCTTTAGAATATTAGTAAAATCAATAAAATGTTTGAAAACTTAAATTTTTTAATAAGTCATTTAAAAATTTAATTTTAAGGTAGGTTAAATCGCAATCACAATTTTCATATCTATTAAACCCATGAAAGTCCTCTTGATAAGGTCCGATCTGATTTGAATTATAATAAAAACTTATCATAAAGCTTTATTGAACACAAACAATTATAAAAAGAATATATCGCATCTCGCACATCCTTTATTTCAATAATGGACTTAAAGTGTTCCATTGAAATCCTCTAATGCGATAACTTTATTGGAAAATCACATATCGCTTCTTATCAACAAATTTCTTCAAAGTATTCCATTGAAAACCTCCGATGCAATAAGCCTATCGTAATCATGCATTGCTAAAATCATAAGACGCATTCCAAAAAGATCCTTTGAAATCTTCCGATGCAATTTTATTATCATAAAGCACACTTTTGATAAAAGGAAAAACGTGAAATATCATGAACATGTGCTATTGAAAGTTATAAATCAATTATAAAGGAAATTTAAACGATTTATTAAGTTTAAACCATGCCAGCTCACCACTGATCGCAATTGCAACCATGCAATGAAACCATTTAAGCACAACACTTGTAACTCCCGATCTGCGATATGCGATTATCGCTAATTGCTAATCAGGAAATCACGATACCAGTACTATAAAGGGCCGTTATAATTTTTTGATGTGACATATCATCATGGCATTAAAATTTCACATTGGAAGTTACGGGAAATCATTAAGAAGAAGTTATGGTTGAATATTTCAAGGATTTCACCCATGGTGGTTTAATATATCACAAAATTGTAGCATCTATTACACTTAATTGTTGTTAGTCCTATGTGCTGCATATTAGATTTGAACAATTTTTTTCCAATGTTACATCCTTCTGTTGCATTTTGCAGAGTGAATCCGAAAACACCAGTCCAACAAAAATTTCTAAGAGAGCTCAGAAAGCAAAGGCCCCCGTCATTGCGAAAGATGAACTAGCAAAGCTGGTACTAAAAGTTGACACTACCTGTGCAGGCCCCTGTAAGACTTCATGAGAGGGTATATATAATTTACTCAAAGCTAAGGATCCAAGTGAAGTTGAAGAAGAAGGAGCAATGACTGGTTCAATTGATAAATCAGAAAATACTCTTTACGATTTAGCCAACTCCTTCCTCCACATAATAGCAGCCCATGCGAAATTGTTACCATACAATGACCTGGTGAGATGGGTTATAGAAAGTATCAACATAACCGATAGAGCATTCTATATAACCGATGGAAGGATGTTCGGGACATTCAGGGCAAAATATGTCAAGAAGATGTATCATTTGCCTGACCCCTAGAAACATTATAACAAAGCATTTTTAGAAGCTTTCACTAAGGAGAATGATGTAGAGTCAGACCCTATCAGGAAATGGAGGCATTTCCCGAGAAAGAATAAGCATGAATCCACTAGTATGTACTTCGTAGACTCCTTAGCATCTCCCTATTTCTATGTTGGTGCTATGATATGTAGACTCTTTAGAGTCTCTGATTCAGCTAGGTTTTCCATAGAAATGGTGTCTTTAATGGAAGCAACAATCAACTCTTATATAATGGATTGGGCAACCATTTTATCAGATAAAATGGCTAACCAAATCCTTGATTATAGAAGAAATAGTTTTGTAACTACCTGGACAATAGCCCCATTCTATATGAGCGCCTACATCATGGATACCATTTGTTTCAATTCTAATTACCCCATTCTAGGTTGGAAATGAATGCCTCAAGACCCAACCCTTATTCACATTTATCATAAGTATTTCTGGAAGGCCCATTATAAAGATCATATATATAGAATTTTCCATGGTTTTGTTTTACCCGTCCATCAAGCCATATTCAACAAACCTGCTCCTCAGTTATCCGATGAAGCCAACGTTGACCTAACATCAATTGGTAGTTGGTTCAGTGAATAAATGTTCACCTATGTCAGACTTTTTGGCAGCACCACAGATCCACATGTTCTCCCCTTGCACATTCTTGATAAGCTATTGGCTAGAGAAATAGCTTACCAGATAACAGAAACAAGAATGTCAAGAAACCTCAAAGAGTCCAAGAAACAAATGTGGCCTCCATTTCCCCTCCATTGTGGTACCTACACATTGCATGACTTCAAACATGTAGAGAAAGAAACAGAGATGATTAAAATTATGAAGTTTTCAGTCATTCCTAAGAGACAGTATGATCCAAGAGCAGTGGCTTACAACTTCACCAGTCAGGTGAAACTGGCCAAATTTTAACATGAGACAAATGAATATGATGACTTGTTCATTTCGGCTGAGTTATTTTCATGCATAAAACATATGGCAAAGATCAAATTAGGAGCAGGAGGAAGAGATAAGTTTATGCAGTTCAGGGCGCATAGGTTACAAAAACTGCCTCTAGATTTATTGGCCATTACCCCTATGGTGCAGCAAGAAGGCCACAGTGAAGAACAAACTACTGAGAAGAGTCCTGAAAAGGAGAAGAGTCGTGAAAAGGAGCAATGTTCTAAAAAGGAGCATACAAATGAAAAGACCAGCGAGCTCCTAGATACCAATGCAAATATTGATTCCAACTTACTCAAGGAATGGGAGTAGTTCAATCAAATGATCAAGAACCAGAATGACTCCCAAAACATCGTTACACTAGAATCGACCGTAACACAGGAGAATATTGCTACTAATAATATAATTGAAGAGGTAGTTGACACAGTGAACACTCACCAGGACATTGAAATAATTCCAGAAAATCCTTCTGAAGAAATTATATTGAAGGTAGAGGAAATACCACCTCTAGATGTATTTTATAGTCCAAAGCATACGGTTGTGGTCAAAAGACAAATGAAAAGGAGAAAAATTGACCAGGGAACACTCTCAACTCCTTAAATTGAACTAATGAATGTGGTATGGAAAGACTCAGAAGTCAACCCTTCTGAGGATTTAACAAAGTTGTCTCAGTATGCAGGTGCCTATACAGCTGCTAGAATGGATAAAGCTTTTGAAGTTAGCCAACTAATCAAGGAAAAGGATCTAAGGATCACCCAACTTGAAGAGAAGATGGCATTGGAACAACAGAAGATCGGATAGCTTGAGCAATAGCTAGCAGAGAAAAAACAACAGAAAGAGCAACTAAAAGAACAACTAAGTCTAGAGAAGCAAAAGATCAATTAACAAGCTCTTCAAAAACAACAAAAGTTGTCTCAAGAACTCGGCAAGCTTCAAGCGACAATTTAGTAGGAGAAGAAAGCTAAAGAAGAACAAATTTCACTCCTGCAATTATAGTTATAAAGTTTCAAGGGTTATCCGAAGATTGATGAATTCAAAAAAGAAGCCCTAGAAATGACTAAAGCCTTATCTCAGCAACTAAATATCCTTTTCCATAAGATATCATTAGTTGACCCATTGTGCACTATCACTACATCACTGATTGAATAGGAAATTGATACCAGGCTAGAATTTGAAAATGTAGATGATAAGGTGACAAAATTTCTCTCTTGGCAAAGTTCAAAAGAAGGCATGGCTGCTAATATGCCGAAAATCCAAGAATCACACAAATAAATCTTGTTTTCGGAGTGGGAATCACAGTTAATTAAGGTCGAAAGAGCTACTTCCAGAGCCAGGGCTACAAGGAACAGCGTGATCGAGTTGGTAAATGACAGCGTGTATCTAACTAACTTGATCTTTGATTGCTCTACAGGAAAGCTCCCACAAGCAAAAGCGCTAGAAGATCAATGGAAATAGGATTTGGCCAGTAGATAAGAAGAAATTGGCAAAGTGAGAAACCTGACTTGGGATGCATTTTTGTTTTTCCTAGTAAAGCCACATAGTTAGCAAATGGCCACCAAATGCCTTATCGATGCTATCAATCTCGTGCTTCCCGAACTTTCAGATGCTACGTACACAACTCAACTGCATTCTAGGTACAACAAATGCTCTCAATTTGTCAGTTGCAAGTGCAAGAGAAGAAGTAGATACACTGAATCAGTTAAAAGGCTATCGCACTATTATTTTTATCAAAATCCCATATTTTCATGTTTGCAGTTTCAACAGGTCAAAGCAATTTTTATTGACAGTTATTTATTTTATTTTATTATTGAAAGACTCAAATGCGTGCGGTATTTTTAATCTGTTCTTTTGTCTTTTTTCCTTATGTGATGAAGCATTCCCTTTAAAAGTCGTTATTGTTGATATATGTATGTTTTTCAAATAATTCTTTATCACATCATTTCTGAAGGTTTAGAATTGTTATATTTCAAAGATATATGTCAACAAGATACATTGTTATGAATGAGATATGTTTTATTAATAATTACTTTGTTTAATTTCTTAAACAAAGTAATCATTATCCATGAATGCATCTTTCTATTGATTAATAATTCATCTATATGATTATTTATCTATTAGAAATAATCAGAAATCACATTGTTAATACATTACCTAGGTTTAGATAAGTATATTTGTATATGTCTGAGTTATAGAATTAAAAAACTTATCATCCTTATTATACATTAAAAACCAATCATCCGTCAAACCATTCATTTCATGCGAAATTGGTCCCATAATATCCAGTCGGAGCCACCACACCAAATGGAAAAGAAGTTGTATTAAGGTCCGGACTGGGTGGTTATCCCTGATGTTGGTGCTAAGATTTTAGAGGCATCAACATTTTTGGTGCTATAGGGAGGGAAAAATCTTTTAATGGTGAGTAAATCCAAATCCATAGGCCATTCTAAGAGTAAAACCCCCTCACCATCTCCTTCAAATTCTCCTTCGCATTCTAAATCTCCTATTTTTAAGAAAGAAGTTGAAAAGGAAAACACGACAACCATTGCTGAAAACTTAAACACACCTGACAATTCTTCTCTTGTACCCCCTGAAGTACAAACCTTAATTCATAAACTCCAAGTTTTTTCAATATCCCAAGAATAGTCTGAGTTATCCCAAGGTAGTGTGACTTTGCAATATATTCCATCCTAGCCTCTTACTAGATCCTAGAGTGAAAAGCTTGGTATTCCACCAACGGAATTTCCTCTACCAAGTAGAAAAAGAGCTAGGAAGACACCTTTAGAGTCTAATAGTGAGACTCTATCTTCATTATCATCCATTCCATCTAAACCGTTGCAAAGTCATCCATACATCCATCAACTCAAGATCATAGTCCATAAGGGTACAGGTTCTCAATCATCCTCTACCCAATCACTTTCAACTGCCTCTTCATCCTCTTCTGTTGTTAGTGTGACAATGGCACATAATCAAACTCAACCAAGGCCATGGACAAATCCAGGAGTTTTCGCTATGCCTGCACCTTTGAGTCAATTACCAGCTCATCCTGAAAAATGGTTCCCAAAATTTAATCCAAACATTGGTGTATTAGCTAAAGAACATATAAACAATTTCATGTTGTCAATAAACTTGAATGGGGTAACATAAGAATATGTTGTTGTTAGGCTTTTTCCATACACTCTACAAGGGACAGCTAGATCGTGGTATTTTTCATTACCACCAGGATCCATCAATAGCTGGGATGATTTTCAGGAGCAATTTTTAACCAAGTTTGGTGATGATAGGTCCACAACGACTTTGATTAATGACCTCTCCAATCTGAAATGTGAATCAAAGGAACCCATCAAAGACTTCAACTCTTGATTTAGTAAACTGCTGAATAAAATTCCTGCAACATCCAAGCCTAATGAAGAAGTTCGAAGTGAATGGTATATCTCTGCTTTACCTTCAAAAATAGCCATTTTCATTGATAGGGCTACCAACCCCACATTAGCAGAAAATATGAAGGAAGAAATTGCTATTGAAAAAGGTATCATTGCTTTGGAAAACAAAAATGCTCTTGAAGAAAGAAAATAAAAAAGGTTACCTTCAAAGATGATTCAAAAAAGAAAGCAATTAAAGACCCATATGACATGGAAGGTTTACAAAAGGTTCTGAAAACTATGTCTAATGAAATGGTGGAAATAAAAAAGAAGGTAGCTAAAACTTCTACTAAAAAACCATTTAGAAACTTTAGAAGAAATCAGTAAACTGAACCAAAACCACCTAATGATATATCTAATGCAGAATCATATAAAGATTATGATGAAGATGATGACACAGTTTTATCATCAGATGAAATAGAAGAAGAGGAAACAATTGAATGTCATGGGATGTGGGACTTTATCTTGCCCAATTCTGACAATGAAAGTGAATAGGAAGCTCTCCCAATAAATACCAGAAGTAAAAATGCAATAGATCCTGTTCAAACAAATCCAAAGAAGAAAAATGAAAGCCTTGTTACTAAAGACAAAACTCCCATGAAGAAAACTCTAATTGTGCCTACCCAAAATCAACCATCATCCTCCAATCCACCCTCATCATCTAAAACATTAGTAGTCTCTAACTCTATGGATTGCAACATTGTTGAGGAAATGAAGAAAACCTGAGCAAATATTTCTTTACATGAACTTAGCAAGCTAAAAAACCAATAGAAATTATTACTTAAAGAGTTAAATGTAGTACCTTCTTCTCCTCTTCCAACCGGTGTATTATCCAAGGTAACTAAAGGATCAGGTAAACCACCATCAGATAAAGTAGATGCTACTAATACTGTTTTGATAGGAGATCGATCTAATTCTCATACTCCTCCTTTTCTCTTGAATTATGAGATCTATAATAGAAATCTGCATAACTGCCTGATAGATTCAGGGGCTTCATCAAATATAATGTTAGCTTCAATTTGTTCTAAATTAAACATTGAGCCCCAGAAATCTGCAATCATATTGTTCAATGAGATCGAACTAAAGTTCAAGTTTTAGGAGAGATTAATTCAGTTACCATTAGACTATCGGCTGATCCCAGAGTAGTTCAAAGGATTGATATATTTATTGTTGACATCGTTGAGTTCTATGGTTTAATTCTAAGCAAGGATTAGTCTAAGAAATTCCAAGGTTACATTTCCACTAATTGGTCTCACATGTCGCTTCCCTATAAATGGAAACCTAATCAAATCAAAATAGATCAGGAAGAACACATGACTCATACAGTAACGGAATTTGAACAAGAAAACCAACTTGTAGCTTTCAATAACAACATTCTTGGAAATTATTTAGCTGAGTCATTCTTTGGAAATTTTAATGCTCAACAATCGCCTTTTCCTATTAATAGTATCACATCACAAATTGAAAATTTTTCTCATATTGATACCTAAAGATGTGTTAGTATTGCTGATGAAATTTTAAATAAATCTATAGATAAGCCTTTATTTTGGTCTTTATATTTTGATGGATGAAAATCCAATGACGGTGCAGGAGTAAGGTGTATTTTAGTTAGTCCTAAAGTGGAAAAAAATATGCTATCATGCAGACTAGAATTTGAGTGTACCAATAACACTGTAGAATACGAGGCATTGATCCAAGGGATTTATAAAGCAATAGGCCTAAATATTCAATATCTGAAAGCGTTTGGTGATTTCGAGATTGTCATTAAACAAGTAAGGAATGCTATTCATTGTCTCTCAGGTCATCTCAAACATTATCAATCCCTTGTTCAAGATCTTATAACTCATTTTCTAGCATTTAATATTCCTCCTATTCCTAGATCTTAGAATGCAGCAGTTGATTTATTGGATAATGTTGCTTCTAAGCTCCTTCCATCCAAGGATTATAGTCTAGATAAGTTTTCAATTGAATTAATTTTCAGGCCACCTATCCCAGAAAATGTCACCAATTGGTGAGTATTTAATCATGATGAAGACATTTTAAATTTATTGACTTTTGAAAAATCCTATATGATCAGATTATTGATGAAAGTGATCATGATCTTCAGCTAAAACAAAGACTAGATGAGAATTCTATTCCTAAATTTGTGGTGAAGATAGAAGATCTTTATGACATCAAAGATAGATTCAAAAAGTTCACTATTGCAAAACTTCAAAGTTCTACTTTAAAGTTTGAATTAGTAAACCTTGGCACTGAGGCCAAACCACAAAATATCAATCTAGGGCTTGAACTCACATTAGAAGAAAGATTTGCTTTCATCAAATTATTAAACAAATACAAAAATGTTTTTGC
The DNA here is from genome assembly GCA_000404065.3 of Pinus taeda. Taxonomy (NCBI): domain Eukaryota; kingdom Viridiplantae; phylum Streptophyta; class Pinopsida; order Pinales; family Pinaceae; genus Pinus; species Pinus taeda. The sequence continues at coordinate 80,705 of APFE031173401.1, forward strand.
CCTAAATTACGAAGATCTGAAAACTTATGATACTTCTATCATTCAACACACAATTCCAATGATTTCTGATGAGAAACCTATACAAAAAAAGTTAAGGAAAATTCACCCAAATATGGAAAGTCAAATCAAGGTAGAGTTGATTAAACTTCTGAAAGCTAAGATAATTTTCCTAGTTAGACATTCTAAATGCATTTCAAACTTGGTACCTGTAAGAAAAAGAATGGTGATATTAGGATTTTCATAGATTTTAGAAATCTCAATAAGGCATGTCAAAAAGATAATTTCCCATTACCAACAATGGAGTAGATACTTCAATCAGTAGCTAGTTCAGAGTTAATGTTCTTTCTCGATGGTTTTTCAGGATACAATCAAATACTGGTGCATCAAGATGATAGACTAAAAACTACATTCAGAACTCAATGGGGAACATATGCTTATCAGAAAATGCATTTTGGCTTAATAAATGCTAGAGATACTTTCCAACAAGATATGGATATAACCATCAAAGGTTTGATCAATAGGTCAGTTGTTGTCTACTTAGGCGCAATAACTATTTTTCCCAAGAAAAGGGCCAATCATCTATATGATTTAAAACAGATCTTTGAGCGATGTAAAAGGTATGGGATTTCTCTAAATCCAAAGAAATCATTCTTTGCTCTAAATAAAGTTAAACTCTGAGGGTTTATTGTATCCAAAGATGGCATATATATTGATCCTAACAAGATAAAAGAGATTTTTGATATTCCTTTGCCACATAAGAAGAAATCAATGCAATCATTTTTAGGATAGATAAATTTTGTAAAAAGATTTGTTCCTGATTTTTCTCATATAGTATTACCGTTACAAACTATGATTAAGAAAAATTCAGTTTTCAAATGGGGACATAAGGAAAAAGAAGCCTTTGACTCAATCAAACAGGCAATTATTAATGCTCCTGTATTGAATACTCCCAATTTTTCTAATCATTTAATTTTGCATACTTTGGCCACTGAAACATCTTATGTTGTTGTTTTAACACAAATCAACGATCAACAAGTAGAAGCACCTATATATTTCTTTAGTTCCAATTTGCAGGGTGCTGAACTCAACTATTTCAACTATTTCTTTTGTTGTGTTTAAATATATCAAACACTTCAGACCATTTCTCCTAAAAACATACACAAAAGTAATAGTCCCATTCTCTACAGTGAGGCAATTGCTAGTGCAAAGGGAAGTAGGAGAAAAGAGAGCTAATTGGGTAATAACTTTACAGGAGTATGATATTGATATTAAGCCAGCGAAAATTGTTAGAGGGAAAGGTTTTTGCTGGTTATTAGTAATGTTAGTGTCAGCCTTTGAAGCCTTCCATCAATGATCAAATATGCTCTTACAAAGTGGTCTCAGGGTGTCAAAGTCAAATTTTGTTATTTCAGTGTGTCTAAGTAAAATTTGGTCACTAGGTATTAGGTCTAGGGTTGTTTTCACTCCTTCCAAAGTCTTCCAATTATTGGTCCATGTCACCATTTAACTTAGTGTATCATCATTCAAAGAGTTGTCATCATCATTTTAGGTTCCAATGGGTCATTTTACACCTTGTTCGTTCTTCAGTTGTACTTGGGTAGACCCATTTCCCTCCCCTAGGTTTTTTAAAGTAATTTTTCTTAGATAGCCAAATGAGTAACAAAACTTGTGTCCTGATGTTCATACACCTTCCCCTCATCCCCTTCATTTCCCTTCATTTCCACAAATCCCTTGTTCCACATATCAGGATAGGTTTTCTTCAAACTATGTTTTTGAGCAAGAAAAGATGAATTTAACAAAATTAAGAGAGATTTTTTTGTCCATCATTGACCCAAAGAAGAAAAACCTCTTTGAGTTTTTACATAGGTTTCATGGTTTGGGATAAATGTCGAAAACATCATTGGCCTTAGGAGGATTGATGCACTTCTGGAGTGACCATGGGAAAATCAAGATTTAACCTAGCTGGGATGTTCAAATGACTTGCTTGATGATTTAACTGATAACTAGACAAAGAGAGCTTTCCAAATAGCATCATGAGCTTAATTTGGAGTTGAGGAAGACCTTCAAAAGTTGACTGCAATAGCACTCTGCATTTAGGTAGCCTCATTCTACACATTTTGACCAGTCCTGGGAAATTTGACTTTTAATAGCAAATGAACTCCAAATTGAAAAATTCAAGATGTTCTGGAAAGTAAACTCTATAATCTTTCCAACAAGCTATCACACACCCAATTTTGACATTGGGAAGGTAGTCAAAACTCACCTTGAAGTTGGCATTGCACATAGGAACTAGTGTTGCACATTGGGAGGTTGGCATTGTGCATCAGGGAGGCGCTGCGCATCAGAGCCAAAAATCGTTTAGAAAAATACATCGGCTCTGTGCATCAGGGAGACGCTACGCATTGAGCTGGTGGTGTTGCGCATTGGGCTCTGAAGCTTCCAAAACTCTAAAAATCATCTTCAATCACTGTAATTGCCTCATGTCACCTCCTATCAAGTAAGTAGAGCCTCTTTTCAGTTGAAACTAGGATTTACATGAATTTTTGGTGGTTTATGCCTCTCTAAAAACTAAACCCTAATTTGCCTCTAAAACTACCTCATACATTTCATACCACAGTTGTTTATCATTCTCCTTCTAAAACCCAATGCCCTAAATCCATTTTCCCAAAGCCTATCTCCTAATCCCTTCCCTAACTCCCTAGACATTATTCCCTTCATCTATTTTTTTTTTCAATCCCCAAACCCTAATCCCTACATCCCACTATTCCCAAAAACTATTCTACATAAAACCCTAACCCTCCACATACAAAACCTATTCTACCTACTCCCCTACAAACCTTACCTATTCCCCTAAAAACCGTACCCTCTCTCCTAAATCCCGTTCACATTCCCTAAACTCTATTTACATCTCATACATTCACAGTCCCCTCCATACACTCTGTCCACTTCATTCCTCCACTCTGTTTTCACTTCACCATTGTCCATACAACCACAAGTGTTCACAACCATAAAAATGGAGAGAGATTTTGACCTTGTTGACCATGAGGAGACACAAAGAGTCAATGTCATGGACTTGGATGCTCAAGATCCAAGGATTGTCAAAGACATGATCATCAAGAAGCAAGAGGACAAGATACAAGCTTTATGAGTTAATTTAGAGGGGGCTAAGTGGATCATGAGAGAGAGATATGGCTTGAAAGGGTAAATATCCACTTTGAGGGCCTTCTAAAGAAAGAAAATAGAGACAACAAGATGCTAAGGCATATGGCCCACCATTATTTGACCTAGAATAAAATATGCAACAAGAGGATCAAGCACCTTAAGGCAAGATTAAGGAGGGCCTTAAAAGGAAAAAATAAGGATGAAAAGCTCAACATTTTGGCTGATGTGACTTTAGCCCAAAAAAGTAACCCATGATGCAGCTTTGAGCCAAAATTCATCAAATTTTGAAACAATTTTCTCATTTTCCAAGTTTTGAATCGGGCAACACAGGAAATTCGGGCTAATGTGTAGTGCCACTAGTGCTGTGCATTGAATTGGTGCATCCTCTTGACAAATGGCTTATAGATTTGGATTCAAAATCCAAAAATAAGCAAAAATAGAAAGTTTCATCAATTTTAGGGGAGATCTTGGTGACCAAAAGGGGAAAAACACTCAAAAAGTGCCCTCTTTGCCACTTTTTCGACACACAGGAACCAGTCTTGGGATCCACTTTTTATAGGGAAAATGACCTCCAAATCAAAAAATGTAAAGTGTTCCAGAAACTAGATAAGAAGGGCTTTCCAGCAAGCTATCTTGGGCCTGATTTGGATGAGTGGAAGGCCTCAAAAAGTAGCCTTGAAGTGGCACTATGCATCAAGCTCAGTGCGATGCGCATCAGGCAAATTTTGTCAATTTTGCCTAAAAGTCAAATTTCGCCTAGTCTCTTCAGCAATTGACTTTTTCTTCTTTTCTTCGTAAAATTTTGCATGGTAAATGATGTAATATTATGTAAATTTTGATGTAAAACACTTGATGGGGTAGATACATCAAAGAAAAGGTGATTTTAAACTAAATGTATCAGTTTCCTTAGTTTTAGAGGCAAGTTGTTCCACTGCCTATTTTCTTGTTCCTAGTTTAGATGTTGTTGAAACAGTTCCTTGACTCATGGATTCAACCCTTGATGGATAGCGTAGATGGTTTTGAGGTCTATATGATGTATTTTCTCAGTCATTTGTAAAGTTTGGACTTTGGTGGAAGTGGTGGCACTTATTGAACATTTGTATCAGCAGTTTGGCATGGAATAAAACCAGGTTTCACAACTATTTTTGTGGGATTCTTGTGACAGTGAGTTTATGTATTGTTTCTTCTTTGTAATGAGTTTTTATTATGATTTTTTATTATGTTTTATATGTATCCAAATATAGCTTTCTCTTGTAAAACTAAATGAATCAAGGTGAATGGACAAAATATAGTGTTGTGCTTTGTCTTAGGAATGCATTTGGTTTTCAATGTTTTCAACTGTTTGAAGAGGATTCATAGTTTCTTTATGCCTTCCTCAACTCCTCAGCTGTCTCAATCTACCATCTCAATCCATTTCGTGTACATAAAACCTTGTCTACCTCACCCCACAGAACATGATTGTATCCCTGAGTTGATTTCCCAGACTCAATTTGCCTTCTCCAATTGATCTAGCAACCAAAACCTAAAAATTAAACCAGAAACCATAAGCTACTATACCTGGCCTAAAATCTACATTAAATTTAGTCATCTCAAGCCCTAAGTGCCAATATCCTAATTGAGATTGACAAGGAGAGAGCCCTCTCCCAATCTGGCAGGGCTAGCTACCAGGTTAAGTGTGGTTTGATGTTACCCTAGGATTGCATCCCATTAGCCTGAGGTCGATCTAGGCTCTAACATAGTGGCGACCATACTGGGGACGTAATTTTGTGTTCCTCAACAAAATGTAATCATGTTTAGATCTAATTGTTGATGGTGAACAACGATCAGACATAGCAAGGATGAAATCATTCACCTGGCGGTTCCAAATCAGTTTCGAGATCAGATCCAAGGACTCCACTGGAGGATGAACCTAACCAGCAAAAACATGAAAGGACAATATGGAAAGATCAGGTATTCAAGTTGGAATTTCATCCAAGACATTATGTTCTTTATTATAAATTATTTCTTCTCTTTTCTCAAGAATGCTAAGAAGGCTTTACAAAGTATATTGTATTCGACGAAAGATCGTAGACTTGCATTTGATTCTTTCCCTTTGAAGATTGTGGATAAAAAATATGTGCATGCCTTTGATCTTGATCAAGACCCTTCTTCTAAATTTTATGATGATCATCTTCAAACTGATGAGCCTCAAGAGACAAAGACTGGTTCTACACTTTCTGTACAGTTTCCTATAACTTGTAAAATTCTAGATAGATACAAGCCTCTAATTTTACCTCCTATATCCCATGCTTTCCCTAAATATTATTACCTATATCTACCAAGATTTGATGGTGAATGTGACAAGATCACTGCTGAGAGACATGTACTGAATTTTGAGTCTTTTTTTGACCTTTTTGAAGTTGATGAAGAGGATGTCAGTATTAGGATTTTTTCTCTTTCTTTGCAAGGCAAAGTCAAGAGTTGGTTCAAAAACCCTGCCTGATGTGAGCATATAAAATTTCCAGTAGTTCGTCAAAGTTTTCCTCAACAAGTGGGTGGTTAGACAAAACCCTTTCTTGATTATAGAAGAGTATAACCAGCTGAAAAGATTGCCAAGGGAGATAGTACAGCAGTTTTTTGCCAAGTTTAACCAAGTCTATTTTTTTATGTCGGTTAATATAAGACCTCCTCCTGAATCTGCTCTCTTGCACTACCTAGATGCCTTTGATATGGAAATGGAGTTTCAGCTAAGAGAAAGGAACTTTACAACACTTGAAGAGATGCAAAACAGTGCAATAGATGTAGAGGCTAATTTTCTGATTAGAAGGGAAAAGTTGAAGGAAGAAGAGATGAAGAACATAGATCCAGAGGAATCGACATCTTTAGAGGTAAAGCTTGACATTTTGGTAAGTGTAGTGGAAGAGATGATGCAAAGGATCACCACAAGGAATGAGTATTATGTTCAAGACCATGGCTTACTGATTGAAGAAGAACAAGTCGCTGATCCAAAACATTTTCTTTCTTATCCCACTTATCATAGATTTGATAATGATTGTTTTATAGCTCATCTTGGAGAAGAGAGATCTATTGATATGACATGTATGCTTGATGATGTGTTTTATATTGATGATTTGCCTCAGTTTGATCAGTATGATGATGATTATGTCCTCTAAACAGAGGCAAGTTTTTTAGATAAATCAGCAGCTAGTTTTTGGAAGGAGGAAGTTCACTTTAAGCAGCTTGAATATAGTTATCGACCGATGCATATCATCTATTGAAGTGAGGAGGAAAGTGCAACAAATTTTGAAGTAAGTGAAGGGTCTTTTCCTTTTTGTTTTACTTCATTTTAGTTCATCAGAGACAACTTTCAAGCAATCAGAAATCAATCGTTTAAGTTTTGATCTGAACCATCTTGAGGGAAATGAAATCCTTGTTCAAGACTTCTCATATAAGGATTTGCAACCCCCGAATGCTATTGAATATTAAGTTGCAGATGAAGAATTGGAAGCTAGAACGTATGACCAAATGATGTAAGATGATTCTGTGCCATTTTTTTTTGAATCATTTTAGTTTTTGAAGGGTCATTCGCGTAGTATATATCCAAATGAGCAGCCTGTAGAAAACCATGCAATCTCATTGGAACCAATTGAAAATGGGTTGCAACAGTCTTTTCAAGTTTTTCATGATCCAATAGCTGATGTGTTGGATGATGTCTATATTCAAAGTCCTTCTCCACTAGCTAACTGTGATATTGAAACAATTACTAATACAAACTTGATCCGGCAACCAGTTTCTTTGTCATTTTCAGCAGGAGTCTCGTCACAAAGCTTAGACGAAAGTCTGCATTCATGGTATGAGGAGGAGAAAAGTAATCCATCGGATGAGCTAAGTCCTAGTGTACATGAATTTCAAGATCCTTATGCAGTACTTTTGGAGTTGGATAGAGGATCCATATTATTTAATTTGGGAAAATTTGGATTTGTTTACAAGTTTTCATGGGGGTTGCCTTTCAGTAGTTTTCTCTTGCTGTTCATAAGCAAGCACTTGTAGAGAATGAAAACACCAGCCAAAATGCTTACTTGGTTGCATTGGTTTTTTCATTTCACTTGATCAAGTGATGAGTGGAAATTTAGAGTAGGTTTTATTGAATAATCTCCATTTTGAGCATATTTTCCAGTTTTCCAATTTTGTTTTAGTATTGAGTCAATTTCAAGTCAGTTTGTGTCTTTGAGCCATTAGTTTTCATGTCATCCATTTCAGTTTTTGTTTTTGACTCCATGCCCAATGGATAAGGCTACTTGGTATATGGTGTTCTTGGCACCTCCAAGGAGCTACCATCCCCAATGGAGCCAATGTTAGTGTCATCCTTTGAAGCCTTCCATCAATGATCAAATATGCCCTTACAAAGTGGTCTCAGTGTGTCAAAGTCAAATTTTGTCATTTCAGTGAGTCTTCAAGTAAAATTTGGTCACTAGGTATTAGTTCTAGGGTTGTTTTCACTCCTTCCAAAGTCTTCCAAGTATTGGTCCATGTCACCATTCAACTTAGTGTATCATCATTCAAAGAGTTGTCATCATCATTTCATGTTCCAATTGCTCATTTTACACATTGTTTGTGCTTTAGCTGTACTTGGGTAGACCCATTTCCCTCTTCTAGGATTTTGAAGGTAATTTTTCTTGGATGGCCAAATTATCAACAAAACTTGTGTCCTGATGTTCATACACCTTCCCCTCATCCCCTTCATTTCCCTTCATTTCCACAAATCTCCTGTTCCACATATCATGATAGGTTTTCTTCAAACTATGTTTCTGAGCAAGAAGAGATGAATTTGAAAAAATCAAGAGAGAGTTTTTTGTCCATCATTGACCCAAGAAGAAAAACATCCTTTAGTTTTTACACAGGTTTCATGGTTTGGGAGAAATGTCAAAAACATCATTGGCCTCAGGAGGATTGATGCACTTCTAGAGTGACCTTGGGAAAATCAAGATTTAACCTAGCTGGGATGTTCAAATGACTTTCTTGATGATTTAACTAATACCTAGACAAAGAGAGCTCTCCAAAGAGCTATCATGAGCTTAATTTGGAGTTGAGGAAGACCTTCAAAAGTTGACTACAATAGCACTCTACATTTAGGTAGCCTCATTTTGCACATTTTGACCAATCGTAGGAGGTTTGACTTTTGACAAGGCAAATGAACTCAAAATTAAAAAATTCAAGACGTTCTGGAAAGTAGACTTGATAATATTTCGAACGAGCTATCACATTCCCAGTTTCAGTATCGATAAGGTAGTAAACACTCGCCTTGAAGTTGATGTTGCGCATAGGAACTGGTACTACGCACTAGGAGGCTAGCGCTGCGCATCAGGAAGGTGCTACGCATCAGAGCCAAACATGCTTCAAAAAATACACTGGAACTGTGCATCAGGGAGGTGCTACACATTAGGATGGTGGTGTTGTGCATTGGCTGTGAAGTTTCCAAACCTCTAAAAATCATCTTCAATCACTACAATTTCCTCATGTCACCTCCTATCAAGTAAGTAGAGCCTCGTTTCAGTTGAAACTATGGTTTACATGAATTTTTGGTGGTTTATACCTCTCTAAAAACTAAACCCTAATTTGTCTCTAAAACTACCGCATACATTTCATACCATAGCTATCTATCATTCTCCTTCTAAAACCCTATGCCCTAAATCCATTTGCCCAAAGCCTATCTCCTAATCCCTTCCCTAACTCCCTAGACATTATTCTCTTCATCTAATTTTTTTCCAATCCCCAAACCCTAATCCCTACATCCCACTATTCCAAAACCCTATTCTATATAAAACCCTAACCATCCACATACAAAACCTATTCTACCTACTCCCCTAAAAACCTTATCTATTCCCCTAAAATCCCTACCCTCTCTCCTAAATCCCGTTCACATTCCCTAAACTCTATTTACATCTCATACATTCACATACCCCTCCATACACTCTATCCACTTCATTCCTCCACTCTGTTTTCACTTAATCATTGTCCATACAACCACAAGTGTTCACAACCATAAAAATGGAGAGAGATTTTGACCTTGTTGACCATGAGGAGACACACAGAGTCAATGTCATGGACTTAGATGCTCAAGATCCAAGGATTGTCAAAGACATGATCGTCAAGAAGCAAGAGGACAAGAGACAAGCTTTCCTAGTTAATTTAGAGGGGGCTAAGTGGATCATGAGAGAGAGATATCGCTTGAAAGGGTAAATAACCACTTTGAGGGCCTTCTGTAGAAAGCAAATAGAGACAAGAAGATGCTAAGGCATATGGCCCATCATTATTTTACCTGGAATAGAATATGCAACAAGAGGATCAAGCACATTAAGGCAAGATTAAGGAGGGCTTTAAAAGGCAAAAAGAAGGATGAAAAGCTCAACATTTTCGCTGATGTGACTTTAGCCCAACAAAGTAACCCATGGTGCATATTTGAGCCAAAATTGGGAAAATTTTGAAACAATTTTGTCATTTTCCAATTTTTGAATTAGGCAACACAGGAAATTCCGGTTGATGCACAGCGCCACCGGCGCTGCGCATTTAATTGGTGAATCCTCTTGACAAATGGCTTGTAGATTTGCCTTCAACATCAAAAAATGAGCAAACCCAGAAAGTTTCATCAATTTTGGAGGAGATCTTGGCCACCAAAAGGGAAAAAACACTCAAAAAGTTCCCTCTCTTCCACTTTTTGGACACACAGGAACCAGTCTTGGGATAATCCACTTTTGAGGGGCAAATGACCTCCAAATCATAAAATTCAAAGTGTGTTAGAAACTAGACAGGCAAGGATTTCCAACAAGCTATCTTGGGCCTGATTTGGATGACTAGAAGTCCTCCAAAAGTAGCCTTGAAGTGGCGCTACACATTAGGGTCAGGGCGCTACGCATCAAGCAAATTTTGTCAATTTTGCCTAAAATTCAAATTTCACCTAATCTCTTCAGCAATTGACTTTTTCCTCTTTTCTTGGTAAATTTTGCATGGTAAATGATGTAATATGATTTAAATGTTGATGTAAAACACTTAATGTGGTAGATACATCAAAGCAAAGGTGATTTTAAACTGAATGTATCAGTTTCCTTAGTTTTAGAGGCAAGTTGTTCCACTGCCTATTTTCTTGTTCCTAGTTTAGATGTTGTTGAAACAATTCCTTGACTCATGGATTCGACCCTTGATTGATAGCTCAAATGGTTTTTAGGTCTATATGATGTCTTTTCTCAGTAATTTGTAATGGTTTGACTTTGGTGGAAGTGGTGGCACTTATTGAACATTTGTATCAACAGTTTGGCATGGAATAAAACCAGGTTTCACAGATATTTTTGTGGGATTCTTGTGACAGTGATTTTATGTATTGTTTCTTCTTTGTAATGATTGTTTCTTTTGTTTTATATGTATCCAAATCTAGCTTTCTCTTCTAAAAATAAATGAATCAAGGTGAATCAACAAAATACATTGTTGTGCGTTATCTTGTGAATGCATTTGGTTTTCAATGTTGTCAACTATTTAAAGAGGATTCATAGTTTCTTTATGCCCTCCTCAACTCCTCAATTGTCTTACTCTACCATCTCAATCCATTTAGAGTACATAAACCCTTGCCTACCTCGCCCCACAGAACATGACTGTATCCCTGAGTTGATTTCCCAGAGCCAATCTTGCTTCTCCGATTGATCCAACAACCAAAACCTAAAAATCAAACAAGAAACCCTGAGCTACTATACTTAGCCTAAAATCTACATTAAATTCAGTCATCTCAAGCCCTAATTGTGAATATCCTAATTGAGATTTATAAGGAGAGAGCCCTCTCCCGACCTGGTAGGGCTAGCTACCAGGTTAAGCATGGTTTGATGTTACCCTAGGATTGCCTCCCTTCAGCCTAAGGTCGATCTAGGCTCTAACAAGTAGGAGCTTCTAATATTCTAGAAAATGAAGATTCATATAAGACTCTTCAAGTGAATGAGATAAGTATCATAAATTCTGAATCTCAGTATGTTGATCTGATATTTTACTTGAAAAATGGATATGCTCCCCCTAATTTCAGTTAAAAAAACAAATGTGCCTTCAGATTAAAATAAAAACACTTTGAAATCATTGATGATGTGTTGTTCAGAAGAAATTACAATTCAATTTTATTAATATTCCTAGAAAAACGGAAGCACAAAAGGTTTTGTAGGAATTACATGATGGTCCAGCAGGTGGACATTTTGGAGGAGATACTACAACTCACAAAATCATACATGCTAGATATTATTGGCCCACTTTGTTTAATGATGCCCATGATTATATTAGTAAATGCAAGATATGTCAAACTGCTAGTGGAAGACAAAGGAAACTAGCCTTACCTTTAAAACTAGTAAACATTGAACAACCATTTGAACAATGGGGGCTTGATATCATAGGAGAGATTGTTCCACATTCTTCCAAGCAACACAGATACATCCTTATAGCCATAGACTACTTCACAAAGTGGGTAGAAGCAATTCCATTAAAGGTAGCCAACTCTGATGCAATCATGGAATTCATTGATCAATTCATCATTACCAGGTTTGGTGTACCTAATGCCCTTATTTCTGATAATGCATCTTATTTTTTTGGGAGTAGTATAGTTGAATTTTCTCTTAATATAGGTTTTAAATTAAAATATTCTGCAAATTACTATTCTCAAGGTAATGGTTTGGTAGAATCAACTAATAAGACTCTCATTAATACTATTAAAAGAACTATTGATCAAAATCAAAAGAATTGGCATAAATATTTAATATTTGCATTATGGGTAGATTGCATAACTCAGAAGGCCTCAATAGATACTTCTCCTTTTAACCTTGTGTATGGGAAAGAAGTTGTAATACCTTCAAACTTAGCATTCCCATCTCTAGCCCTAGTACAATTTATTGAAGAAAATCCTTCTTCCTCTATTCAATTAAGATTTGATCAAATCCTCAAATTGGAGGAGGAAAGAGAGAAGACCAAAATCACTCATGCTAAACATCAACAAGTTATTAAATCTTATTTTGATGCAAGTTCTACCGATTCAAAAAAATTGCAAATTGGTGATCTCGTGTTCAAATGGGACAAGGCACATGAAGACAAAGGTAAACATACCAAATTTAAAAAGATGTCGCTTGGACCATTTAAAATCATTGAAACGATAGGCTCATCAATGTTCATAGTGCAAGATTTATTAGGAAGGAGAGATTCTCTTCTTGTGAATGGGCTTATCTTAAAGAAATTCTTTTCTTAGGAAGGTAACCCCTTCTTACTTGTAAATATTCTTTATACAAGTTTGTTTATTATAGAAAATAAATTTGTAAATAGACTTCCATTGGCCTTTTACTATTGAAAATCTCTTTGAGAGAATATTGTGAATACTTGCTTTCAAATGCTAGAAACTTTTAAGGAAATGATTATAGTTTTGGAAAATTGAATAAAACATTAAACTCTAAAGACCTCTTTAAAGTTTGCAAAGTCTTCCAAAACCTTGAAAATACTATAAATCATTCTAAGTTTTATAAAGTTAAGAGAGGTTATTCATAAAATGTAAATACTTTTCCAAGCTTAGCATCCATAACACTAAAATTGTCATCCATAAACTCTTAAGGAGAAAGTCATTCAGCCCATCCACTAAGTTTATGATTTTTCAGAATGTAATTCTAAAATATGTCTGATATAAAAGATAAGAGGTCTCATCATGAACCTGCTTACCATGATCATAGGGAACTAATTAAAATGGCATTACCAATATTGCATATCAAAACAGGGTAATGGCTTATAATCATAAGACAAGGGGTTTCATCACGAGCCAACTTGTTTAGTTCAATTATAACCAGTGAATGGCATTGTCATTAGTTGGCTCCCAAACTAGGACAATGGATTTTTATCTTAAAAAATTAAAAGAATATAAAATCAAGAAATATATATATATATGAACATATATATATGAACATATCTTTATGGATCTATCTTTTAGAAATTATACTCTTAGATGGATGAGACAATGAATGAGTGATGGTCAAAAGGTACCCCTATCAAGACTATAGATGTTTGTTGGCAACAGAGGCACTACCTATGACAAAAGAGTAAATTTAAAAGCTAAGTTGGAAGAGCCCCCTAGTTTGTCTTTATCAACCAATCAAAACTTGAAGAAACCAAAATGTTTTTATTTTTAAGGGATTGTAAAATAAATTGCAAAAAATTGTCATCTCATTCAGAGTTAATTTTTGTTTAGCTATTCTTAGATGGTAACCTTTATCCTCAATTGTTTCCAAACTCAGAAAGTTTTAGATATTGCATTAATTTTCAGAGATCACTGTTTCTCCCAGTGAATCACCAATTGTTGTGCTATACAACAACCCTCCCCATTTCAAAAATTTTCATTAAAAAAAAGGCTTTAATAAGAAATGGGTACCCTTTAGAATATTAGTAAAATCAATAAAATGTTTGAAAACTTAAATTTTATAATAAGTCATTTAAAAATTTTCTTTTAGGGTAGGTTAAATCGCAATCACAATTTTCAAATCTATTAAACCCATGAAACTCCTCTTGATAAGGTCCGATCTGATTTGAATTATAACAAAACCTTATCATAAATCTTTATCGAATGCAAACAATTATAAAAAGAATATATTGCATCATGCACATCCTTTATTTCAATAATGGACTTAAAGTGTTCCATTGAAATCCTTCGATGCGATAACTTTATGAGAAAATCACATATCACCTATTATCAACAAATTACTTCAAAGTCTTCCATTGAAAATCTTCGATGCAATAAGCCGATCGCAATCGTGCATCACTAAAATCATATGATGCATTCCAAAAAGCTCCTTTGAAATCTTCTGATGTGATTTTATTATCATAAAGCACGCTTTTGATCAAAGGAAAAACACGAAATATCATGAACATGTACGACTGAAAGTTATAAATCAATTATAAAGAAAATTTAAACGATTTATTAAGTTTAAAGCATGTTGCCTCCCCATGACAACTCACCACTGATCACAATCGCAACCATGCAATGAAGCCATTTAACTCCTGATCTGCGATATGCAATTATCGCTAATCGTTGATTGAGAAGTCACGATACCCATACTATAAAGGACCGTTATAAATTTGCGATGCGACATATCATCATGGCATTAAAGTTTCACGTTGGAAGTTACGAGAAATCATTAAGAAGCAGTTATGGTTGAATCTTCCAAGGATTTCACCCATGATGGCTTAATATATCATAGAACCGTAGCATCTATTGTGCTTAATTGTTGTTAGTCTTGTGTTTTGTGTATTAGATTTGAAAAAAAAAATTCCATTGTTACATCCTTCTGTTTCATTTTGCGAAGCAAATCTGAAAACATCAGTCCAACAAAAATGTCTAAGAGAGCTCGGAAAGAAATGGCCCCCATCATAGCGAAAGATGAACCAGCAAAGATGGTACTAATAGCTAACATTACCTGTGCAGGCCTCAACAAGAATTCATGGGAGGGTATATATAATTTACTAGAAGCCGAGGATCCAAGTGAAGTTGAAGAAGAAGGAGCAATGGCTGGTTCAACTGATAAATCAGAAAATACTCTCTACGATTTAGCCAGCTCCTTCCTCCACAAAATAGTAGCCCGTGCGAAAGTGTTACCAGACAATGACCCGGTGAGATGGGTTATAGAAAGTATCAACAAAACCGACAGAGCATTCTATACAGCCGATGGAAGGATGTTGGGGACATTTAGGGCAGAAGATGTCAAGAAGATGTATCATTTGCCGGACCCCCAGAAACATTATAACAAAGAATTTTTAGAAGCTTTCGCTAAGGAGAATGATGTAGAGTCAGACCCTATCAGGCAATGGAGGCATTTCCCAAGCAAGCATAAGAATGAATCCACTGGTATGTACTCCATAGACTCCTTATCATCTCCCTATTGCTATGTTGGTGCTATGATATGTAGACTCTTTGAAGTCTCTGATTCAGCTAGGTTTTCCATAGAAATGGTGCCTTTAATGGAAGCAACAATCAACTCTTATATAATGGATTGGGCAACCATTTTATCAAATAAAATGGCCAACTAAATCCTTGATTATAGAAGAAATAGGTTTGTAACTACCCGGACAATACCCCCATTTTATATGAGTGCCTACATCATGGATACCATCTATTTCAATTCTGATTACCCCATTCTAGGTTGGAAATGGACACCTCAAGACCAAACCCCTATTCACATTTATAATAAGTATTTGTGGAAGGCCCATTATAAAGATCATATATATAGAATTTTCCATGGATTTGTTTTACTTGTCCATCAGGCCATATTCAACAAACCTTCTCCTCGGTTATCCAATGAAGCCAGGATTGACCTAACATCAATCGGCAGTTGGTTTGGTGAAGAAATGTTCACCTATGTCAGACTTTTTGGCAGCACCATAGATCCACATGTTCTCCCCTTGTACATTCCTGATAAGCTATTGGCTAGAGAAATAGCTTACTAGATAACATAAACAGGAACGTCAAGGAACCTCAAAGAATCCAACAAACCAATGTGGCCTCCATTTCCCCTCCGTTGTGGTACCTACACATTTCATGACTTCAAACATGTAGATAAAGAAAGAGAGAAGATTAAAATTCTAAAGTTAGCAGTCATTCCTAAGAGACAGTATGATCCAAGAGCAGTGGCTTACAACTTCACTAGTCAGGTGAAACTTGCCAAATTTTAACATGAGACAGATGAATATGATGACTTGTTCACTTCAGCTGAGTTATTTTCATGGGTAAAACATCTGGAAAATATTAGATCAGGAGTAGGAGGAAGAGATAAGTTTATGTAGTTCAGGGCGCGGAGGTTACAAACACTGCCTCTAGATTTATTGGCCACTACCCCTATGGTGCAACAAGAAGGCCACAGTGAAGAAAAAAATATTGAGAAGAGTCCTGAAAAGGAGAAGAGTCTTGAAAAGGAGAAAAGTCTCGAAAAGGAGCTAAGTCCCGAAAATGAGCATACAAATGAAAAGACTAGTGAGCTCCTAGATACCGATGTAAATATTGATTCCAAATTACTCAAGGAATGGCAGTAGTTCAATCAAACGATCAAGAACTAGAATGACTCCCAAAACATCATTATACCAGAATCGACTGCAACACAGGAGCATATTGTTATTAATACTACAATTGAAGAGGTAGTCAGCATGGTGAACACTCACCAGGACATTGAAATAATTCCAGAAAATCCTTCTGAAGAAATTATATTGAAGGTAGAGGAAATACCACCCGTGGATGTATTTTAGAGTCTAAAGCATAGGGTTGCGGTCAAAAGACAAAGGAAAAGGAGGAAAATTGACCAAGGAACACTCTCAACTCCTCAAGCTGAACTAATGAATGTGGTATGGAAAGACTCAAAAGTCAACACTTTTGAGGATTTAACAAATTTATCTCAGCATGCAGGTGCCTATATACCTGCTACAATGGACAAAGCTTCTGAAATTAGCCAACTGATCAAGGAAAAGGATCTAAGGATCACCCAAATTGAAGAACAAATGGCATTGGAACATCAAAAGATCGGACAGCTTGAGCAACAACTAGCAGACAAAAAATAGTAGAATGAGCAACTAAAAGAACAACTAAGTCTGTAGAAGCAAAAGATCAATCAACAAGCTCTTCAGAAATAATAAAAGTTGTCTCAAGAACTCAACAAGCTTCAAGCGACAATTCAGCAGGAGAAGAAAACTAAAGAAGAACAAATTGCACAACTACAATTACAATTAGAAATTTTCAAGGGTTATCTGAAGGTTGATGAATTCAAAAAGAAGCCCTAGAAATGACTAAAGCCTTATCTCAACAACTAAATATCCTTTGCCATAAGATATCATTAGTTGACCCCTTGTGCACTATCACTGCATCACTCATTGAAAAGGCAGTTGATACTAGGCTAGAATTTGAAAATGCAGATGATAAGGTAACAAAATTTCTCTCTTGGAAAAGTTCAGAAGAAGGCATGGCTACTAATCTGCCGAAAATCCAAGAATTGCACAAAGAAATCTTGTGTTCGGAGTGGGAATCACAGTTAATTAAGGCCAAAAGAGCTACTTCTAGAGCCAAGGCTACAAGGAATAGCGTGATCGAGTTGGTAAATGACAACTTGTATCTAACTAACTTGATCTCCGATTTCTCTCCAGGAAATCTCCCACAAGCAAAAGCACTAGAAGATCAATGGAAACAGGATTTGGCCAGTAGAGAAGAACAAATTGGCAAAGTGAAAAAACTTGACTTGGGATGCATTTTGGTTTTTCCTAGTAAATCCGCACAGTTAGTAGATGGCCACCAAATGCCTTGCCGATGCTATCAATCTCATGCTTCCCAAACTTTCACATGCTACATACACAACTCAACTGCATCTAGGCCGAGTCACCCTCCGAAAATTCAGTGAATGATCTCAATTTGTCAACTGCAAGCACAAGAGAAGAAGTAGATACAATGAATCAATTAAAAGGCTATCGCACTGCTATTTTTATCAATCAAATCCTAGATTTTCATGTTTGCAATTTCAACAACTCAAAGCGATTTTTATTAATAGTTATTTTTTTTATTTTATTATTTAAACCCTTTCATGTCTTTGAAGAAAGGGTCCTCAACTTGTATAATATTTGACTTGAGAAGTTTCACTTTTGTACTTCTGAATATTTTTTATCAGTAGTGGATCAAGGTTCTACAATTTTGTGAAGAATAGTTTTCAAGACCTGCGCTTTTGTATTTCCTAGAAGGTTTTCTCAAATAAGAAAGTGGAATCAGCATTTTATTTACATCGAAAAGACTCAAATGCATGTCGTATTTTTATCTCTATTCTTTTGTCTTGTTTCCTTATGTGATGAAGCATTCCCTTTAAAAGTTGCTATTGTTGATATATGTCTGTTGTTCAAATAATTCTTTATCATGCCATTTCTGAAGGTTTTAGAATTTTTATATTTCAAAGATATATGTTAGTGATATACATTGTTATGAATGCAATATGTTTTATTAATAGTTACTTTGTTTAATTTCTTAAACAAAGTAATCATTATCCATGAATGCATCTTTCTATCAATTAATATCTATATGATTATTTATCTGTTAGAAATAATCAGAAATCACATTGTTAATACATTACCTGGGTTTAGATAAGTATATTTGTATATGTCTGAGTTATAGGATTAAAACATTTATCATCCTTATTATACATTATAAACCAATCATCTATCAAACCATTCATTTCATGGGAAACTATTCCTATAATATCCAGTCAGAGCCACCACACCAAATGGAAAAGGAGTTGTATTAAGGTCTAAATTGGGTGGTTATCCCCGATGTTGGTGCTAAGATTTTAGAGGCATCAATAGGACCCCAAGTAAATGTTGGGAGATGCATAACTAATGACCCTAGCCTCTTCACTTTTCCATGAGGAAGCAAGGACTGAGGAAGTGAAGAGGGTTATGGAAAAGGAAGGAAATGAGCCTTTATATATCCGAGTAGAGTTAACAATTCCCAAGGTTGTCATAAGCAATCATAGACTCGTCATTGCATACCCTTACCCTTAACTATCTCCTCACTACCTAGAAAAGGAAGAGCAAGCCATCCTCCATTTTGAAGACATTTTTAGGTTGTTAGGGATTAAGAGTTTGTAGTTCTGTCAAAGGAGATGGCATGCTCTGCCACACAGTCTACAAATTAGGGAGTACCACTCCCCTAATAGGTTGAGGAATGCCCTAGAAATAACCCCACTCTACAAGAGAATTTTTAAAAGTTTTAAACTCAATCGGATAGGGATAAATCTCAGTCTTCCCTTTTTATTTGGATTACAACAAAGAAGAGATTGAGCAAAATAACAAAGGGAATGGGAAGCAAAAGAAGAAAATTCAAGCTTTTATCCACCAGAAGGCAGACCATCTGAAGTGCCTTGGGATGTCAAAGATGCCACCAGGGCCATGCATGAGCTACATATCAATGATTAAGTTGCTAAGAGGATGAGAAACACGTTCAATAGGGGGTGATGATAGGCCTCATTAATAGGTACATCATAAGTCCCATTTTTCCATCGTCTAGCCTATAATTTCCTCTTTTACTGCATTTATTAACATATTTTTTCCTATAATGTTCTTAATAGGGAGACTAAAGGATGTTTGTCATATTTCGTGACCTAATGTGATTAGTGTACAATAAAAGAGTGCATTTTAGTGTATTTACTATGCAGAGACATGATTTAAGTAGCTAGAGAATATGTAAGAGGCTTGTCCCCTTCATTTACTCACTTACAACTTGATTCTATCCCTAAAATCACTCACCTATAGCTCAAAGATTTTTTAACAGTTGATGCACTCAAGGAATTGTAAGGATATAAGGGAACTAGATCCACTTTTTTATATCTTTTGGATGGAAGCATCCCTCTTTCAAATGATACTTCCCCTCAACCATTTTTTGTGTAAATAAGCAAGCCTAAGGGCTCAATAGGATTCAAAATTTTGGATCAGATAGGAGCTACTAAGAGCTAGGAGCTTAAGATTGCCAATTCCATTCATTTACATGATGTACTTGAACTCTATTTTATGTCAATGAAAATATTAATATTATATTCCATCTGAGTTTATTTCAGAGGGGTGAGCCCCCTTGGGTTAGGGCCCAACCCATAGGCTCTAGTCTCTCTTTGTGTATTTTATCTATGCATTTCCTTTTATAACAACATTTCTTTCCTTTCTTGGTAGAAGATTTCTTCTATAATTTGTTGGTGTAGGTCTATCTACCACCTATATTGTGGTAATTTTGGTTGAGTAATATGTATTATAAGTCCAAAAACGTGTGGTTACTTTCCTTTGTAGATGCTACATTATTGATTAGTGCTCATTTACATACTTTGTTTTCTACATATTTAGGGTTTAAATCACAATCTTCTTTAATATTTCATGGATAGAGGTCATATGCATGCTGCAAGTTAGACTTCCTTTTGATGTAGTAGATAGATTGAAAATAAAATTCAACTCATCCTTTGTTATTTAGTTTCATAAAATTCAACTCATCCTTTCTCATTCAGTTCGATAATGCTACAATTTGGTTATTAGTTCGACATTCTTTTCAAGTTTCAAAGGATTATTTTTCTAGTGTGAAGGTATTACTATTTTCTTGTAGGGTTGACATGGTCATTCCACACTCCTACCTTCATCAGCCTCTTTATCATCACTTCAAAACACCCTCAAAACTCTACTACCGAAAGTACATTTCAAGGTCATTGAGGGACACCGTGTGCATTTGTTTTTGTACAAGATGGGCCTCTGAGAGGTACTAATCTTAGAAAAAACATCGTACAAGATTCATATACCTTCATATACCATTTCCCACCTTTATATCACCTTTTTGTCCCTCATAAGTCTCATGGATCCAATCTTGTAGCAAAACAGGGCAACCATGTAGCATCTTGTAGCAATCTTGTAGCAATCATGCAACATATTGTAGTACTATGTAAAATTGGGCAGATTTTCTCCAAAAGCTTGGTTTTTTACTCTTAGCCTTGAATAATGTACCCTAGGCTCCGAGACCATGATTTCTGGAGCTTAAGGACCACCTAAGACTTGTCTTTTCTTCTCTGCAACACATTTATGCAATTAGGGTTAGTGGACATATTTATGAATTTAAAGATACATTGATGATTTTATTTATTACCTCCTAGAATGCCAAATGAACTTTGTCACCAAAGAAAATCTATTTGAATAGAGTTATTAAAGGTTAAATTCATGCTAATTTATTTATGCAAGATAAACTAGGATTATTTCTCTTAGATTCATGCTTCTTTTAGGGTTTCAATTACAAGCATTTTTATTTCCATTGAATAGGTTAGGTTTCCTTTTCAATGCAACTTTTTCATTGATCTAGGATGATCCTAAAAATTCTCAAATTTAAAAAGTCTCATATTCTAATGAAACCAACACCAAGTCGAAGAGCTCATCGTGTTGATTCTGGTAGTATATTCGTTTTGTAAAATGGCCTTCGTATGCGTGAGAAAATGTGTTCTGAAGTTATTCTCAAACAGGAAAAAAGGTAGGCCTTTGTAGGCCAAGTGGAAGTGTCTCAGCATGACACGTGGTAGGTCAAAGTCAATGCAGGCAGTCAAAGTCAACAATGCAGGTCAACTAGCATAGGTTGGGCTTGACCCTGTGACTTCCTAAGAAGCTCTACAAAACTTTACCATTGCACCATCAACATACCTTTGTATAAACTAGGTGGAGTAATATTATTTGTGTTGTAATGAGTTTGAATGTGGGGAAAAGGGTTAGCAGAACCTGCCAAACCCAATGGTTAATTTAACCGGTCTCCAAACTTATGCATATACCGAATTTTATCAGATCAGAGGTTACAGTTGCCATGGGTCAATTGATTATATCACCACTTTAAATAGTTAAACCTCATGCCACACACCGTCAAACTTTGGTTGGAGGGAGTTGTTATGTATTCAAACCATTGGAATAGTCATATGCCATGGGTCAACACATCATCACGGGGAGTTGGGTCTTATCACCATTATCACATAACCACTGAGGAGTAGGTTCAGTCACATGTCAGGAATGTCAACAACAAATGTCATGGGTTGTAAATTCCTTTCACAATCGGTGTTCAAGCTATACGTTATGGTTATATATATTGTTACAATGAATATTTAATACAGAGCAGTCATTAATATAGTTTTAAAAATATATATGTTAATATATTCTCGTCAGGGTATAGTTGTAACTTATGCCAAATTAAATACATTGTTATAACCATTTTCCATTCAAAGCCCTGTAGGTCCGTAGGTTCGACCCTTGGGACCTGCCCATGAGCCTATGAAAGGTATTAACAGTGCATCCCTACTAAGGGAGTTGTAATGTGAGTTTCAAAACTGTGTTTTATTTGTGCCTGTAAATGCCTTTTTGGGCATATCTTGGCCATCCTTAAGCCTTTTTGAGAATGGAAATTTGTGCTGGAGAGAAGAGGCCAAGGCCTTCATTCTAACAGTGGCCATTTGTGCCTTCATGCATAATCTATAATGGCTAAATTTTATGTAAAGAGATGTCTTGAGCATTCCTAATACAATGGATTCCCACTTGGAAGCGAAATTGGAGATGTAGTCCAAGAGGTATGAACTCCATCATAAAATATATTGACTTTTCTTCTTATTTTCTTTGTTGTTTATGCTTATGTTCAGATTTTAATTTTATGTTTAAAGCCACTTAAAAACCAATTTCTCTCATTCATTCTCATAAAATCAACCTTAGTTAATATTTGGTGAAATTGAACAAATAGTCAATCTTGTGTGTTCAGATCATATTCTGGTATTAGAGCAAGGTCGATCATGTATAAGTAGGATATTTTCCAATGTGAATGTTGACTAGATCCAGGTTGCGACATGGAGAAGGGAAACTTGAAGAGATAAATCCAGAGATTGGAAAGAGGAAAGTCTCATAAAATATGGCAGGTTAAAATGAAGGAAAATCTCCTCAGACAAAGAGCGAGGAGCAATTTCAGCAGATGTTCCTTAATATGTAGAGGGTGATTGCATAGCTTTATGAGGACAAGAAGACTAGATATGAAGCTTTGTGTTCTAAAGGCACGAAAGTGAAAAAGGGAAAGGAAAAATATGATGGTAATGAACCTCCTTGTCCTCCATCTTTGTCTTCTTCTTCTTCCTCATTCCAGCTCATATTTAGACTCACAAAAGAAACGAAATAAATATCCTTTATTGAAGCTTGATGTTAAGTTTGAGCTACCAATATATGATGGTGAAATGAATACTAAAAATTTAGATAACTGGATAAATCAACTTGAGGGGTATTGTAGAATTTAGAATATTGTTGATGAATCTGAAAAAATTAAATTAGCTACACTTAGATTATAGTCTAGAGGTCCTTGGACTACCATTACATTCATATAAACGACTTTCTTTCTCAAAGTAATAGGCACATTTGGAAGGATCCCTAACGGTTGACTGGTTCCTTTGTTGAAGCTTGTCAAATTTCTCATCTCAAGCATAAGCGATGGCGAACCAAGCGATTTCCAAGCAGTCGAGGAAAGGATACTCACAGAAGCCCCTTCATCTATGATGGTACCGACCATGACCATTCTGTAAGCTTGTACAATGGTTTGGAATGGTACATTAGATAGTAAACAGGGTCTGCCTAGTAGATTCCAATCGAAAGAAACTACTAGGTTGCTTGGAGGTGGGACCAAATAGATGGTCGGATATGACTCTGATAAACTTCCTTCTTGCGGTAAAGGAACGGGTATATTTCCCCCATGTTCATCAGAGTCTGTGTTTATGAAAAGAATTTGAATGGTGTTATTCTCATTCTCTTCAATGACTGTATCATCTGAAGATGGACCTTCTGAAGGCAAGGCTGGTTCAACTGCTACCTCGACCTTTTGACTTTCTTCTAGTGTGGATTCAGAGGGTTTATCTTCAATGATAGACTCTTTGACCAACCACAATGGTGTGTTAGTTGGATTTTCAACCAGTGATGGACTCGGCAAGAGTTTTTTATATCCAGGAGGAAGTCGTAGTGGTGAAGCCAGACGGTTATCCAAAACTCTTTTAGCTTCGTCTAGGAAGGGATAATGGTGGAAGACATGATCGCCTTCAAACAGTTTACAAGGAAATTTACATTTCCTTTTCTGTCCAGATATTTGGCTTTCACTAGTTGATGGTGTACTTTCAACACAATCAGAGGTTGATGAAACCGGAATGTGCAAACGAGGAGACCAGTCCCTTAAGATCCGAGGGATACAAGGACAATCTCAATGATAGTGATCTCCTTTGCAAATGACACATGGAGATTTAGGCTTGGATGGTGTAGTGTGTGGATTTTCGCTAGGTGATGCATGGTTTCTCCATTTTTCCTTTCGCTCCTTCTTCTTCTTATCCTTCTTCTCCTTCCCCTTCTTCTCCTTCTTAGTTACTTGATTTTCAACTTTACCAGCTTCATCAAGCGCAGAGGAAGGAGGAGAGGGAGAAATAGATGAAGTAGAAGGTTGGGGGGTAACTCTAGTATCATCTAGTTTCTGACTTGATTGTTCAGGAATCATGGCGTTCTGAACGACGGAGGTTGAGAAGAGCCATATTGGCAAGCCAATCATCAATCCTGTAAGTGACAATGTGGCCATATGAGGTGCGCCAACATCTCCCCAAGAGGAGAAAGGACTAGGATTTAATCCAAGGGGAAATCCTTGGTTGGTGGACTCCATTTTCCTCAACCTAAGACCAACACGGGAATAGTGATATTATTCCGATTAAAACAAATTTTAGACGCTTTGACACAACTTGTTTTTTCAATTTTTAAGAGTAGAGAAAAAACAAAAGATGACTCTAGTCACCTTCGATTTTTAATGAACCTGAAGTGACAAGTGCTCAGATGGACCTTTTCCTTTAAGGAGTCTAAAAATAATGAAAGAGACTACTCTGGAAATCTAGACAGAGGGATTACCAAACCAATCGCAAAACTGCAGAATACTTTTTACAGTATGGAAGTCAATCTTCTCGAATGTTGTGTTCAGTGCATTGCGATCGATAGTGCGACAGACATGGCTTCCTAAGGATAAAGGATATAGCCTATTGTGCTCTCCCAATATATACTCGACGGTACGTGGGAGCACAAGTCTGTACTGGCACTTGTCATCTCAAAGAGGAGGAATCACCCAACCAGCGATGAAAGCGATAGTTACCAGGCTTTACGACGCCAGAATACGTCTCTAGCCTAGACTTCTAAATGTTGTGCATTAGGTTCCAAAGTGTTTTTATGTTCATTGAATTTATTTTATAGTTGATCTTGATTAAGAAATTTGCCTTTCAGGTTCACTGCATGATGTGGATATATAATTCCTAAAATGCAGTCTAAGATGATAAACAATCGTTTAATCTTCTTTTTGAGATTCTTAATTCCTATAATCCTAGCTACTAAGGAAAGAGAAATGAGATTATTTCAACATAGAGCACAGAGCACACACTAGATGCATTGTCCTAAATCAAACCAACAAGCAGTCTAAATGCAAATGCACATGCATGTATTTGTTTTTTAGCCTTCTTAATGTGTGAATGACAAGAGGAATGCTAAGTACAAATCTGAATTATCTTTTCAAAGCGACAGTACTAACAATTTTTCTTTAAAATACGAAAGGAAGATAACGATGACACTTTGTGATTTTGAATTGAAAACTACTTTTGACACTTGAAAAACCACTAATTCAAATCAAATACAAGAGTAACAGTATAATCAACCATCAAGAACAATAGGATTCTTTTCTTTGACTAAAAATGACACTTGTGACACTTCCAGATCAAGAAATGATAGTTCGATTATGCTACTTCTTTGTAAAAGAGAACTGAAAATGGCGCACAATACACAAAAACATTCACAGTTCTTTGCACAATGGAGGCTGAATGATGGAAAGAAAGGGAGTTTCCACAATGGTGTACTGATCACAGACAGCGAAACTCCTGAATAAAGCTAAAGAGAGTGAACAAAAAACCAAAATATAGAAGCAGAAGAGGTCTTGTCTGATCAACGCACCTGTAACATAGGGAAAGTGTGATGCAACGCACCTACTGCACACGGGAGGTGTGATGCATCCAGATTCCCAAGAGTAGAAGGTGCGATGGTCCAGGGACGAGAATTCAACTTGGTTCTTGGTCATAGTTTGCAGCTCAGTGCAAGGATTTAGGCCGAGCAAGTGATGTTCAATAAATATAAATCACAGGGGCTGATCTAATGAGGTTACTAGACCCACCACTAGGGAAATTAGAATGTTTGCAAATCGATTGTTCAATTTATAAACAAAACCCGGAGATAGACTAAAGCAACATTGATCTACTTTGCACTTGCATATCAAATGCAATTCGAAGGCTAGGTCACTTGACTTCAGGCTCTGTCTGTAAGTTTATAAAACAAACAAATATAGACAAGCAAACAATCTATTCTCTCCCCAGTAGAGTCGCCATTTTGTTATTGGGAAATCTACTGTCCACTCGGAGTTGCTAGTCCCACTAAGACTAGTAGCTATCTTAGAAACAAACAAACTAAAACTACCTTTGCTTTCCTTTATGAGAAGTAGATAAGAGGGGAACAAGGGACAGCAACCTCAGTCTTGCGCTTGGTTCCTTGCTTGGTTCCTCTCCCTTCTAACAGATCTTTGCCACTCCTCCTTCATCTACCCAGCTTCAAAGAGCACCTGTGGAATCAAAGCAGCATAATACTATCGAAGAACAGATATCTATAATCATAAACAATACAGGACCAGATATATATTGACCACAAAAATGCATATATCATCAAACATACAAGAATGTGGAGGAAAACTTGAATAGCTTTATTAATAGCAAGAATAGCAAAGAGGATTACAACCAATTGTTCTGACCCAGTGTCATCCTCTTAGCATGAAAGCCCTTCTTCACCTCATGAAAAACTTAGATCACCCAACACTATGATGTTGCACCAGGAAACCAACAACACTTCCTTACAAGATACAAGATTCCAGCCTATGGATCTCTGTGATGAGGGATCCATATATAGATGATTGTAGGGGGTGAGTCAGCTTCTGGAATTTTGATTAGTGTCTTCTCTCTAATAGTTCTTGATTCCACTTGGAGATTGATGATCTCTTACTCATCCCTGGGCGAATTCAGAGAGGCAAGTGTCACAGGAGAAGCTTCTGGAAGATTCCATGATCATCCACCTTGCAAATTGTCTTTGCCATTTGTCTACTCTCACCCATCGCACCCTATAGAAGGGCATTCTAGTATGCATCACACTTTTTACACCGATCAGGTGAGATGCATCACACCCTCTACATTGGGCAGTCTGTATGGTCTATTTTAGACCAGTTCTGAGCAGTTTTTTGTGGAGAACTTATGGGAGATGATGTAATCAACTGACCTTGTTCCTTTAGGGTGTGAAGCAACACTTTTAGGGACTTAGAAGCCCTTGGTTTATGGACATGTATGATTGGGGTTGCAGTGCCCAAAATGTCTATAAAAAGGAGGGTGAGATTAAAGCTAACGCTGCAGTCCAACAAGATTTAGGATCTGACTCTAGTGTTGAAAATAAGATAACCACTATGGGTATGATAGGTAATGCTTCTTAATATATCTCTACTTCTACTTGTTCTGCATATTCCTCAAAATCTAATGATGTGATTGAAGAAAATAAGAGAGTTGAATTGTTTCATATTGGGATTATCTCCAAGAACACTAAGATAGATACATTATTCGATAATGGATCACAAGAAAACATAATATCTGATTAACTAGTAAGGAAATTAGGGTTGGAAACTAAAAATAATCCAAAACCATACCCTTTAGGATGGTTGAAAGAAAAATTCTTAGATGCAAGTCACAAAATAGTGTCGTTTAAGGTTTGCAGTTACAACTAATTTTGTTGATGAAGTTGATTTAGATGTGATTCCTTTGGATATATGTGGAGTTGTGTTCAGTAGTCCTTATCTTTATGATTGAGATGGCACATTTCATAGAAAGGAGAATAAGTATCATGTCTTTAAATATGGAATTGAATACATTGTCATGGCACACAGAATTAAGACGAGCTTGGATTTAATCAATGTAAATCAAATGGAAAGACTCAAAAGTTCAAGTAAAAATTATGTTCTCATGTTTATTAAAGAACAACCTAAAGATAAGTATGATGCTTTCCAAGGGTGTGATTCTTAGTTTAAGGAAAATTTGGTTGAAATAGTAGATTCTTATAAATAATTGTTTAAATAACCAAAAATTATACCTCCAAAACGAGAAATACAACATGAGATTCAATTACAATCTGATGTCCCTCTTTCGAATATTGGCATGTATCTTATGTCGGTCATAGAAAATGAAGAAATGAAGAAAGAAATTTAGGAATTGGTTGATAAAGGCTTCATTTGACCTAGTTCCTCTCCATGTGGATCACAACTCATTTTATTCCCTAAGAAAGATGGAACATGGAGAATGTGTGTTGATTTTAGAGCCTTAAATAAAATCTCCATTAAGAATAGGTATCCTCTTCCGAGAATAGATTATTTTCTCAATCAGTTAAAGAATTTTGTTTACTTTACAAAACTGGATTTAAGAAATGGTTATCATCAGATTCATATTGGAGAGAATGATATATGGAAAACTGCATTTAATACTAGAGAAAGGATTTATGAATGGTTGGTTATGCCGTTTGGTTTATGAAATGCTCCAACAACTTTTATGAGAGTGATGAGTGATGTTTGTCTTCCTTTTCTTGATAAGTTTGTCATAGTCTATCTGGATGATATTCTTATTTTATGTTCAAGTTTGGAAGAACATGTAAAGCATGTTAAATAGGTTTTTGATGTGTTGCAAAGAGAGAAATTGTATCTCAAAATTTATAACTGTGAATTTGAGAAAAATTCCTTAGTTTATCTTGGTTACATAGTTGGAGGAGGTCATATTAAGATAGATCTAGCTAAAATTGATGTAATCCTTAAATGGCCAAGACCTCAAAATGTGACAGAAGTTAGAAGCTTCTTGGGTGATCCAAGACATTTTACTTATAGATGCATCAGAATGACATGAAACAGAGCTTATAAACCATGGAACTTAAAATCACATAAAACAATGTGGAAATAACACAATAAGCAAGAAACCATGACACAAAGATTTGATTACGGAGTTTGTCCAATTTGGACTACATCTCTAGGCCCTGCTTAATAGTGGGGAGGCCTTCTTTCATTAAGTGGCATAAAAAAGAGATAAAGGTACAAGCAACATTCGATTACAATCCTTATATCTCCAAGATGGAAGATGGACGAATAATGGAGAGCCCATCTTCAGAAATAGACAGTTCATCAAAATCCTAGTGAAATAATCATGTAAAAATGCCTATCCAAACAACCAATTTGGATAATCGGGCTTTCTACACCCTCTCGTAACCTCCCTGCTGCTCAAGGCAAGGTTCTGGCCCCTGCTACCAGGTTGGATTACTGCTGCATATAGTGTTCTGAACTATCGACCAATCTTATCCTTTTTCCTGTGCGAACCATCCAACATATATATACTTGGTCAGCCGACTCTTCAATTTCAGGTAGTTCCAAACATATGACAAATTTTAGTAGGCGGATTTGTTTTAAGATAGAGATTCTTGAGTCCCATATAGTATGCAGCAACAAACCTTTTCGAATGGGGAAAAACCTACTTAACTTTGGATTTTATCCCGACAGTTTTTGCTATCGACGTTTCCCATCAGTGTTTCCAATCGGCAGACAAACCCAAGCCCTTATAAAGAGTGCTTTTGCGATAGTCGTGGACCCAGCATGCCACTAAACATAATATATAATATATCAGGTCCAAAAACTCACATTACAAATCACAATCGACGGGAACTGGGGTTGGTACTCCATACGACTCCTCCCCTTTTGCGAACTTCGATTGCAATATATTGCATCACAACCTTACTTTTTTTGGGGCCGATTATTTAACTCTAACCACCTCCAATCTGCAATTGCAATGTCACAAATCACAACTTGGTAGTGTTGGGGCTGATTTTCATAAGTTTCAACCTCTTCCTTTTGTGATTTGTGATATGTGGTACCAATGGTGGCTTGCCACTTGGTGCTTCCCCATTTGCTGAGAGTTTTTCCACATCACTTCCTCCCGCCACCTGTCAAAGTCAAACTTGATCTTTGACTTGGTCTAACTTCTTCATATGAACTTAGATTTGAGCGTGATTCACACCATTGGAATCAAGATGACGAGAAATTTGATCTAATGCTATGTTTATAGAGTTTCTGATACTTTGAGTTTTGAGCCTTCTTACCATGCCACTGGTATTTTTTAGAGATCCACCTGGACCAATCCTCCCCACTGAGATATTTTTGACTGCCAAAAGCCTTTTTAGTCAATTAGCAAGTGAGGAAATTTTTCCCTCACTTTCTCTTTCTCCGTCCATTGAGCTTTACTCAAATGCATTCCTTTGAAGCCACACGACTGTACTCCACATCTCCCCATCGTGAAGTTCTGGTTTCCTATCGAGAATGATAACCTCGGGCGAATTGTCTAGATACTCTGGTGAAAATTGGTCCATTGTAGGAATATGTGCAAGCTCTTTGATATCCATAATCAATGGAGGTTCATAAACATTATGGTTTTCAACATTTACTATTGAGTACATTTGCATATAAGTAGTCGAGTCAATATGAAAAGAATTGTTTCCAATCTTTGCCAATATGGTGAAGGGACCATATCGAATGGCTCTCAATTTATTCCCTTCCACCTTCATTATATCCTTGCTGATATGGAGCCATACCTTGGTCACCAACTTGAAATTGATGGTCAACTCGGTGCTTATCATGTTGAGCTTTAAACCGAGCCCAACTCCTCTCCAACTGCTCCTGTACTACCTGATGAATCACCTATATCCACTTAATAAACTTCTATGCTTTGTCCCTACCATGTCATTCATTTCCATCCTCATCTTTCCCAAAGACAATGTTTAAGGTATCCCTTGGTAGATAACCAAAACATGTCTCGAACGATGAACTCTGTGTGGATTATTGTGCTACTCGAATGTATGCATGCTGCACATAAGGAAGTTGTTCATCCCACAACTTGGGATGTTTTCCACAATAGCCTCATAACAAGTGTACCATGGTTCCATTGAAAACCTCTATATGCCCATCAGTCTGTGGATGAAATGCCATACTTCTTTTCAGCTTAGTGTCCATCATTCTCCACAAGTTGGTCCAGAAATCTCTAAGAAAGTGAGTCTTGATCTAACACAATAGATGTGGGAAACCCAAAATGGACCCAAACATGCTGAAATAAAAGATAAGCAGTCTGCACAGCACTAACCTGCTTTTTACAAGGCATTAAAATACACATTTTACTAAAACGATCTACAACGACATACAAATAGTCCTGACCTTTCCTAGACAAGGAAAACCACCTACAAAATCCATGGAAACACTTTTCCATGGTCGACTCATAATAGGAGTGGTGTGTAGAGCCCAAGTTTTCTATTAGAGGGCTTTGAAACAGAACGCAACACACAACCCTTTACAAAACGAGTCACAATGTTTTTCATATGAGGAAAAAACAAAACCTCTGTAAATGACATAAAGTTTATTCAACCCCAAAATGACCAAACAAAAGAGAGGTATGAGCCTCTTGGATTACATGTACCCTTTCATAAATGGGTATGCACAATTTTCCAAGGCAATACAATAGTTTTCCTTGCAAATAATAATTGTCCACCTGCAATCAACAAGTCAATTTTTCATAAATCTCTTTAAAATCATTATCATTAGCATTTTGTTTAGCATAAACTTCTAATGATAAATAAGAATTCTGCAAAACTATAGATACAGAAATAGGAGGAAGAGAAAGCATATCTACTACATTATTTTTGGCACCCTTCTTGTATTTTATTACCAAATGAAATTGTTGGAGGAATCCCATCCATCTAAAATGATAGGTTTGTTGAAGCTTGGTCTGTGACTGAATGTACTGCAAGGGCTGATGATCCGTATTGATGATGGTCTCCTTGCTGATCAGGTAGTGTTTCCACTTATTTACACTTTGAACCAAGGTGTACAACTCCTTGTCATGTGTGGGATAATTCACAAGAGCCTAGGAGAAATTCTATGAATGGTAACATATAGGCTTCCTTTTCTACATCAATACAATGCCCATGGCATATTTTTTGGCATCCATTTCATTCTCAAAAGGCTGCTAAAGGTTTGGTAAGGTTAGCACTGGTGCTACGATGATCTTCTATTTCAGCGTGTCGAAGGATTTTTGTTGCTTTCCTCCCCATTGAAAAGCTTGCTTCACACTTTTCAATGCGTGTAAGGGGGCTATGATAACAAATAAGTTCACAATGAACCTTCTCCAATACTTTACCACGCCCAAAAATCTTCAGACCTCTATAACATTTGTGGGCTCAGGCCATTTCATAATTGCATCTACCTTAGAGGGATCTATTTTCAATTTCCCATTACCGACTATGTGATCTAAATAAGCCAAAGAGGTCTTCCCAAACTCACACTTTGACAACTTTACATATAGTTTTTCATTATTTCAGAATGTCAAGCACTTTCTTCACATGACATACATGTTCATTCCATGTCCTACTATAAACAACAATATCGTCTAGATATACAAGCACAAAATTATCAATAAAAGGCCTAAACATATCATTTATTACCCTCATAAACGTGGTCGAAGAATTGCACAATCTGAATGGAATCACCATCCATTTGAACAACCCCTATTTGGTTTTGAATGCAATCTTCCAAATGTCTTGTTCTGCAACTCTGACCTGGTGATATCCACAATGCGAATCCAATTTTGTAAAGTAGAAAACATTTTTCAACTGATCTAATAATTCATCAATGTGAGGGAGAGGGTATCGATTCTTCACCGTAATTTTGTTTAGCGCCCTGTAGTCTACGCACATTCTCCATGTGCTGTCTTTCTTTGGCACCAACATGATCAGTGATTTATCCATGTTGGATTTCCCATTTTCGGGTCAATCCTCTCGGTCCCTGAAACAATCCATCATAGTCAAAAATAATTTCAAACAATTATTTCTTATGATCAAGATCATAGCCCTTGAAAGTGTCAACTGTCTCGGCCTCTTTCGCTTTCACTACCATGAGCAGGAACACTTTATTGGAATTAACCAATCATTTAATCTGTCCTACAATTACAAGGCTAGCACAAACTTTCATATGATGATCTCTGACTATATATTCTACCCTGTCCTTCATGAGGTGGTATTTATTTTCGTGCTGAAATAAAATTGCCTTTTTGTCATATAGATACAGACTTGCAAAGATAATTCCACAGATATCCAAAGGCACAACATCTAACTCTACCTCATCAACTAATTTGGAAGCACTAACAAATTTGGCCCTACACTACTTGGTTACTTATAATTTTGGTTTATCGCTTACCCAACCAATTGGGTATGGACTCAGATGAGGCTTAGTTTTGAGGCCTGACTTTTTCACTAAGGACTCTAATATTAAATTTTCTTGGGAACCTGAATCGAATAGAGTTTCCACCTTTGTGTGTTTTATAATAACTCTAATGTTGAATAATTCAATTCTTATTCGCTCATTACTTACAAGCTCATTCAGATAACTAGTACTTTCCATTGAATCAGAATTATTACTAATAGGAGGAGTACCTTTTGTGCCCATGGCTGTGATCAATGTCTCATCACCAGAATCTGATCCAAGGTCTTACTACGTTGTTTCCACTATCTTTTGGTTTCCCTTTCCGCTGAATCTCTTTGGTCTCAACTCCAAATGCATCTTCTAACAGTGGTCCTCATCATGAACTTCCATCTTGCAATGCATGCAAGAAGGTGTTGGTCTTCTTAGCATTCCCCTTTCCTTTCTTCTGGAATTTTCCATGTTGAGGGTTGAACGGTGTTTTCTTGGCTTGATCATCTCTGTCATTCTTGCTTCAACTTTCAAGATGAATCACATTTATGCTGGAAGCATCAATCATAGTAGGCTCAAATAATAACAGTGAGTGTCTTATGTAAGTATGTAGCGCACCAACATACTTAGTTACAGTCTTGAGTGAATCTAATGAGATGCCCAAATTCAATGCTTGTTTCCAAAATTATTTAGTGAAGATCTGCACATTTTGGCCTTTACCTTGCCTTATATATTTCCATTCCATTAGTGGCTTTTTTCAATAACCCAAATCGTAAAATTGGTTTTGCAATGTAGAAATAAAGATGGAACAAGAGGAAAGAAGGTTACCCGACTTTTTCCTGCCCTTCTCCAACTTTCTCTCCCAACCAACAAGAGCAGTGCCACTCAAACAAAGAGATGCTAACTAGACCTTTGCCTCATCTTCTTTGATTTAAGGGATCCGATAGCAAACCTCTATTTGTCTTATCCAATTATTAAGTTTTTATGCACTAAACTCTCTGTTATACATGGGTAGGTAAAACTTTACATCTAGCTTGAAGAATGGTCTCTTAGATGTATGTTTGGAATCTCTATTAGAGTGTTGATAAATATCACTTGAAGAAGGAGAGGGAGGAGGCTCTTCTCCACCACCTTCATGATTTACTAGTCTATTTTCAACAACATCTCCCTTCTCATGCCCAAGTGCCTTCTCATACTCTAAAAACAACTTGTCCACTTTCTCTGCCATATTGCAGAATACCTTAGGAAATTGTGTTCCTCTTCCCAATGAGATTCTTCATTTTCCATGTTTCTTCTTCGTTGCGCACATCTTGGTTCAAGATCAAAGGACTTAAGCGTTCCTTCTCCTTTTCGCAACTTGTTCCAAGTTAGCACATACTCATGCAATTCACATCAATAAATACCTTCTCTGATACCAAACTTTATCCAAACTATTTTACTTATAGATGCATCAGAATTACATGAAACATAACTTATAAACCATGGAACTTAAAATCACATAAAACAATGCAGAAATAACATGATAAATAGGAAACCATGACACAAGTATTTTATTACGGAGTTCGTCCAATTTGGACTGTGTCTCTAGGCCCTGCTCAATAATGGGGAGGCCTTCTTTCATTAAGTGGCATAAAAAAGAGATAAAAGTACAAGAAACATTCAATTACAATCCTTATACCTCCAATCTGGAAGATGGACGAAGAATGGAGAGCCCATATTCAAAAATAGATAGTACCATCAAAATCTTGGCACAACAATCGTGAAAAGAAGCCTATCCAAACACCAAATGTAATCAGGATTTCTGCACCCTCTCGGAACCTCCCTGCTTCTCAAGGTGAGGTTTTGACCCCTGCTACTAGGAAAAGTTGTTGTTGCATATAGTGTTTTGAACTGTTAGCCAATCTCCTCCTTTTTCCTATGCAGACCGTCCAATATATATATACTTAGTCGACTAACTCTTCAATTTCGAGAATTTCCAAACAAATGACAAATTTTAGTAGGCGAGTTTGTTTTAAGACAAAGATTCTTGGGTTCCATATAGTATGCAGCAACAAACAATTTTGAATAGGGAAAAACCTCCTTAACCATGCATTTTATCCCAATGGCTTTTACTAAAGGCGTTTCCAATCAATAGACAAACCCAAGCCCTTACAACAAGCACTTTTGTGATAACTTTGGACCCGATGGGCCATTAAACATAATATATAATATATCAGGTTTGGAAGCTCACGTCAAAAATTGCAATCGAAGGGAATTGGGGTTGCTACTCCATACGACTTTCTCCCCTTTTGCAAACTACTATTGTGATATATTGCATCGCAACCAGACTTATTTCGAGGCCGATTATTTAACTTCGACCACCTCCGATTTGCGATTGCAATATCATAAATTGCAACTTGGTAGTGTTGGGGCTAATTTTCTTAAGCCGTGACCTCTTCCTTCTACGATCTGCGATATGTAGGAGCAATGGAGGCCTGCCACTTGGTGCTTCCCCATTCCTTGAGAGTTTTTCCACGTCACTTCCTCCTGCCACCTATCTAAATCAAACTTGATCTTTGACTTTCTCTAACTTCTTCATATGAACTCAGATTTGAGTGTCATTTTCACCATTGGAATCAAGATGACAAGCACTTCAATCTGATGTTAAGTTTATAGAGTTTTTGCCACTTTAAGTCTTGATTCCTTCTTACCATGCCATTGGTATTTTTTAGAGATCCACCTGGATCATTTAGTGAAGTTTAGTATTGGAGGAAGTTTATTTCTCATTTCTCTTTTATTGCATCACCACTTCATACTTTAACAAGTTCTAAAGTCTCCTTCCAGTGGGAAGAGAACAAAAAATAGCATTTGATACTTTAAAGCAAAAAATTGTGACATCTCGAATATTATCATTACCAGACCTTCAAAATCCATTTGAAATAGAAACTAATTCTAGTGGGTATGCAATGGGTGCAGTGTTATTGGAAAACGAAAGCCTATTTGCTTTCATTGAGAAAAGTTTTCTAAAGTAGTTGCTAAATATTGAACATATGATAAAAAAATTATATGCATTAGTGGAAAGTGTTAAAAAAGGGAAACATTATTTAATGGGCAAGAAACAGTGATTGATACATATCATCAGCCTCTCAGTACCTTCAATCTCAAACTAAGTTGCAATAGTCTCAACATTATGATGGATGAGGTTTTTGCAACTATTCCACTTAGTAATCAAATATAAGAAAGGTACCACCAATAAAGTAGCTGATATGTTATCAACACATTCTTTGAATGCTTCAATTATTCTGCAAAATAGCTCTTTAGCACATGAAACTTAAATTGAACAATATGATGAAGATTCGGATTTGAAATATGTTTATGAATCACTAAATCATGGTGCTCAGGTGGAAAAAGTGAATTATCATGTTCATGACAGATTATTGTACCAGCTTGCTAGTTGTGCATATCACAGGGAGAAAGAGTGCATGTGAACAAGGAAGCACATTCTTCTCGTGTTTTAGGGCATTTTGGTGTAGGTAAGACAATGGCATAGTTACAAAGGTATTGCTATTGGCCTCGAATGAATGAAGCAATTGCTAGGTACATCAAAGGTTATGTCATGTGTTCAACAAGAAAACCAAGCAATAGAAAGTTAGGTTTGTATATGCCACTTCCAGTTCATTCTAGACCATGGGACAATATATCTATGGATTTTGTAGGAGGACTTCCTATGTCTAGAAAAGGGCATGATTATTTGTATGTTGTGGTTGATATATTTAGAAGAATGTGTATTCTTGTTCCATGTAGAAAGAAATTTAATGTTGAATAGACTCCACAGTTGTTCTTTCAAAATGTATGGGTTCATTTTGGGTTTCCTTCTTCTATCATTTGAGATCAGGACTCTCGTTTCATGGGAGATTTTTGGTCCACTTTGTGGGGACTCATGGACACTAAGTTGAAGAAGGGAAAAACTTTTCATCCACAAATCGATGGGTAAATAGAAGTGTTGAACATAACAATGGTACATCTTCTTAGAGGCTATTGCATCAAGCATCCTAAGTTGTGGGATGAATCCTTATATTATGTCCATCATGCTTACAACCGGGCCTTGTATTATTTTATAGGTAGATGTCCTTTTGAAACATTTTTTGGGTACCTGGAAAAACTACCAATGGACTTCAAGTTGGGTGAAGAAGCTAAGGAGGATGGACATGGAGATTCCAACAAATCAATTAAGTTCATTCAAATAATCTAAATGATTCATGAAGCAGTGCAAGATCAATTGGAGAAAAGTTAGGCCAAGTATAAAATGTGCCATGACAAGCATCGAGTCGATCATCACTTCCAGGTTGGTGATCAAGTATGGCTACATATCAACAAAGAAAGGATGAAAGGTGAAGGTAAAAAGGTGAAGGTAAAAAGTTGAAACCTATCAAGCATAATGCATTCTGGTTAAATTTCCCTCCATACATGCACATATATTCAAATGTAAATGTTGAAAATTTGAAGTTGTATGAACCTCCTATGATCATGGATCTAGAGGAAAATACTCAAATTCCAACTTTAAATGATTTTTCACTTGAATGTATGACTGAGTTATAGGAAGATACCATCTTGGATAGGAAGGTCCGCACTTCCAAGCATGGAGATGTTGAGTATCTTCGAGTGGGACTAGGCATGAATCCATGAAATGTAAGGTGGATGGAGATCGGAAGGGTGAGGGAGTTGTACCCTCACCTCATGCCTGCTTAAAACCAAAATTTTAGAGGTCCAAAAGCTTTCAGTGGAGAGGAATGATCCAAGAGGATTCTCAAAATTCTTAAAGTTCAAAAGTTTCATATTCTCATAAAAAATGGCCTCTGTATGAGTGAGAAAATGTGTTCTGAAGTTATTCTCAAATAGGAAAAAAAATGGGCCTTTGCAAGCCAAGTGCCAATGTCTCAGCATGACACATGGAAGGTCAAAGTCAACGTAGGCAATCAAAGTCAACAATGTAGGTCAATTGGCATAGGTCAGGCTCGAACCCGTGACCTCCGAAGAAGAACTACAAAACTTTACCATTACACCATCAACATGCCTTTGTATAACATAGGCAGAGTGATATTATTTATGTTGTAATGAGTTTGAATGTTGGGAAAAGGGTTGGTGAAGCCCGCCAACTTGGCGGCCCCACCAAACCCATTGGTTAGTTTAACTAGTCTCCAAACTTATGCATATACCAAAGTTCATCGGAGCAGAGGTTACAATTTCCATGGGTCAATTGATTATATCACCGCTTTAAATAGTTAAACCTCATGCCACATGTTAGACTCCGTCTCATGTCAGAGATTGATTCTTCTTCAAAACCCTGTTTTGAAGAAGAAATCATTAATGTGTTGTTTCAGATTATGTAATTTATCTTCATCTCTTCAACTGGCAGCGATTTCAAAACTCCTATCCCTGCACAAGCACAATTCAAAACATCATCAGCAATCATATCCATTGTTTGATTTGGTCTAGAAGCTGTCTTGTTACAGTTATCATTTGGTTTTACAGCTCTCCATACATCTGGTTACTCAAATCTGGTTACTTAGTCAAGGAATCGCTGGACTGAAAGGCATACTTTAATCTCTTGACAAGCATATGCCTGTGGCCTTGTTTCTTAACCTCTGCTGCAGACTTCTTGACTATGAGGTTGAGAGGAGCACTAATATTCATAATTCCACCGTTGTACAGTGCCCTTTTATCCGGTTGAATACTTGAGTCAGAGGTGGCAATCAGATTATTGAGTTTGTTTATTTTAATCAATCAGTGGTTAAGAACTCATATTGTCCATTGTGGACATATAATCAATTTTGTTAGATTTGGGTCTTCTTATTATGACGGCCAAGTTAAATTTTGGGCCATGTCACAGTAGCGAAAAACATTTTCTATTTTGTATAAATTCAGTTGGTCCCATTTTTCATATGGAGCTATATTACTACGAGATTGGAAAGTACAATGAGAATCGGGATGAATCTCAAACAATGCCGGCAGAAGCACATCAATTCAATGGATTGAAAGAACACGATGTGTTAACTACTGATAGGAATGCTGAATACTTGTTCAAATGAGCTTCATAGAGGAAGTAGAAGCGGTGAAGTAGACCTTGAAGTAGGCGGTGCCCAGGATGAATGGACTCTCTATCAAGGTCGATGTCCTTCAGTCAACTGTGGTTCAACTTCTTTTAAAACAGATGATAACATATTAAGTGCTGCTTTTGAGTCTGATCGAAGTAGTGGCAGGGTATGTTGTAAAAGAGCCGATGGTTATTGGTCAATTGAGGACGTTGGCAGTGAAGTGAAACATCTGGTTCCTGGTGACCGTGTAGCTTTGGAGGTTGGGATATCGTGTTGGCAATGTGAGCCATGTAAGCAGGGTTCTAATAATTCGATTCAGGAAGGAATTATGCAAACACGTGATGAAGAAACTAGGAATTTTTTCAAACATTCTATTGTTCATTGTGTGCTTGCACCTCGTTATGCGAGCCATAAGCTTAGTTGGTTCAAACAACGGGTTGTTGGTACATTATATACTCACCACCAGAAACTTGTTATTGTTGATACCTAAGCTGCTGGTAAGGACCGAAGACTTGCCTCCTTTATAGGTGGGCTAGATCTCTGTGATGGTCGTTATGGTACCCCAGAGCATTCTTTGTTTAGAACTCTTAACACTATACATAGAGATGATTATCACAATCCTACTTTGATGATTGATTCTGGTGGCCCAAGAGAACCCTGTAAAATAGAAGGTCCTGCTGCATATGATATCCTTACACATTTTGAACAACGCTGGAAAAAAGCAACAACATGGCATGAGATTGGTAAACGTTTTAGGGTAATTTCTCATTGGCGTGATGATGCACTAATCAATTTGGATCGGATATCATGGATTCTTAGCCCCACAATGAATGTTCCTAGCGGTGATCCTCATTTATGGGTTTCAGAGGAAGATGATCCAGACAATTAGCATGTGCAGGTTTTCCGATCAATTGATTCTAGATCAGTAAAAGGTTTTCCAAAATCTGTCACAGAAGCACAAAGTCAGAATATTATCTGTGGAAAAGATTTGGTTATAGACGCAAGTATCCATACAGCTTATATTAAAGCCATCCGATCTGCACATTAAAAATCAATACTTCTCGGGATTTTCTTACAACTGGTCATCTTACAAGACTGCAGGTGCAAACAATATAATTCTCATGGAATTGGCTTTGAAGATTGCCAGTAAAATAAAAAAGAAATGAGAAGTTTTCAGTTTACATCGTCATACCAATGTGGCCTGAATGGGACCCTAAAAGTGTATCTGTGCAGGAAATACTTTTCTGGCAGTCACAAACAATGCAAATGATGTACAAGGTTGTTGCAAAGGCCCTTCAAAATTCAAGGTCGTCAAAATCATACCATCCATAAGTTTATTTGAATTTTTATTGCCTTGGTAATCGGGAAACAAACGATGAGAATGAACTAATGATTGCTCATACAGAAAGCAGGGTATCGCCGCTTTATGGTTTACGTCCATGCAAAGGGCATGATTATAGATGATGAATATGCGATTCTGGGCTCTGCAAATATCAACCAACGCTCTCTAGATGGTTCAAGAGATACGGAGATTGCTATGGGTTCCTATCAACTGCATCATACATGGGCTCAGAAGAATTGTTACACACGTGGCCAGGTTTATGGATATAGGATGTCACTTTGGGCAGAGCATATGGGAAAGATTGAGGATTCAGCGGTTTTTGAAGAAGTTACGCGGGAGTATTGTGAAAAGGAAGTAAAGGACCTAGTTTTATTAAAAATCGGTGTTATTCAAATGGCAAATCTAACCTGGCGATGAAAGGTGAAAAGTAAAACCCCGAAACACAGAATATCAAACATAGGCAGAAGAATAGGATTCAATTTCCTATTTATGATTTCAGATTTTCTTGTTTGAATGACCAACGCATTTCCAGATTTGGGGCGCAGTTTGCAAAGTGGCATTCATAGGTTCGTTTGCGTGGCAAAAACTTGGATTCGAATCAGGGTAACATGCTTATTCT
>APFE031173401.1:128043-146793 GCA_000404065.3 Pinus taeda
AGAGATTGATTCTTCTTCAAAACCCTGTTTTGAAAAAGAAATCATTAATATGTTGTTTTAAATTATGTAATTTATCTTCAGCTCTTCAACTGGCAGCGATTTCAAAACTCCTATCCCTGCACAAGCACAATTCAAAACATCATCAGCAATCATATCCATTGTTTGATTTGGTCTAGAAGCTGTCTTGTTACAGTTATCATTTGGTTTTACAGCTCTCCATACATCTGGTTACTCAGATCTGGGTACTTAGTCAAGGAATCGTTGGACTGAAAGGCATACTTTAATCTCTTGACAAGCATATGCCTGTGGCCTTGTTGCTTAACCTCTGCTGCAGACTTCTTGACTATGAG
Source organism: Pinus taeda (assembly GCA_000404065.3). Lineage (NCBI taxonomy): Eukaryota > Viridiplantae > Streptophyta > Pinopsida > Pinales > Pinaceae > Pinus > Pinus taeda. The sequence continues at coordinate 128,394 of APFE031173401.1, forward strand.
GTTGAGAGGAGCACTAATATTCATAATTCCACCGTTGTACAGCGCCCTTTTATCCGGTTGAATACTTGAGTCAGAGGTGGCAATCAGATTATTGAGTTTGTTTATTTTAATCAATCAGTGGTTAAGAACTCATATTGTCCATTGGGGACATATAATCAATTTTGTTAGATTTGGGTCTTCTTATTATGACGGCCAAGTTAAATTTTGGGCCATGTCACAGTAGCGAAAAACATTTTCTATTTTGTATAAATTCAGTTGGTCCCATTTTTCATATGGAGCTATATTATTGCGAGATTGGAAAGTACAATGAGAATCGAGATGAATCTCAAACAATGCCGGCAGAAGCACATCAATTCAATGGATTCAAAGAACACGATGTGTTAACTACTGATAGGAATGCTGAATACTTGTTCAAATGAGCTTCATAGAGGAAGTAGAAGCGGTGAAGTAGACCTTGAAGTAGGCGGTGCCCAGGATGAATGGAATCTCTATCAAGGTCGATGTCCTTCAGTCAACTGTGGTTCAACTTCTTTTAAAACAGATGATAACATATTAAGTGCTGCTTTTGAGTCTGATGGAAGTAGTGGCAGGGTATGTTGTAAAAGAGCCGATGGTTATTGGTCAATTGAGGACGTTGGCAGTGAAGTGAAACATCTGTTCAACGGGTTTCAAAGGACTTAAAGGAAGCATTGTCCACGTTACAACAGATGTTTGTTGTATCAGATGCAACCAAACCAGATTATCCTATTGTATATGCTAGTGCTGGATTTTTCAACATGACTGGCTACTCTCCAAAAGAAGTTATTGGAAGAAACTGCCGCTTTCTTCAGGGTGCTGGTACAGATTCTATTGAAGTTTCAAAGATACGGGAAGCTGTGGCTACAGGGAAAAGCTACTGTGGATGCTTGCTGAATTATAAGAAGGATGGGGAGCCATTTTGGAACCTTCTTACTATCACACCCATAAAGGATGGCAGTGGGAAAGTTATTAAATACATAGGAATGCAAGTTGAGGTGAGCAAGTATACAAAAGGTTCAAAGAATGGGGCACTACGGCCTAATGGATTACCAGAGTCTTTAAATTCGATATGATGCCCGTCAGAAAGACATGGCTGTGAGTTCTGCCATAGAGGTTCTGCAGGCTGTAAAGTATCCTCATTCAGCTGCACAGTCTACAACTCAAATGAGTGCATCCCATTCTGAGGGAACTCTATCACCACTGCATCTTGAATCTATAGCAGACACGAAAGTTGAGAAGATTAATTCTGATACTTCTAGTCAGCATACTTCCCAAACGAGCCTAAGAAATGATATATCAAGAAAAAGTGATGCTGGGATGAAACAGAGGAAATCAGGAAGACTCTCATTCATGGGGTTAACAGGAAAGAATCGTAGTCTTATGAAGAACCATGAAACCGAGCCAGCTATTGAACCTGAGGTTTTAATGACCAAGGATGAAGACCAAGCTGACAGCTTTGATATTTTGGAGAGAAAGAAAGAACTTCGGCAAGGCATTGATTTAGCAACAACACTTGAGCGTATTGAGAAAAATTTCGTGATCACAGACCCAAGGCTTCCTGACAATCCTATTATATTTGCATCTGACAGTTTCTTGGAGCTGACAGAGTATTCTCGTGAAGAAATTCTAGGAAACAATTGTCGCTTTCTTCAAGGGCCTGAAACAGACAGAGATACTGTCCAACAAATAAGAGATGCTATTAGGGATCAAAGGGAGATTACTGTGCAGTTGATCAACTATACCAAGAGTGGGAAGAAGTTTTGGAACTTATTCCACTTACAACCTATGCATGATCAAAAGGGTGAACTACAATACTTCATTGGAGTTCAACTCGATGGAAGTGAGCATGTGGAACCACTTAAAAATCGTCTTTCGGAGACAACAGAGTTAGAAAGTGCAAAATTGGTTAAGGCAACTGCTGGGAATGTTGATGATGCTGTGAGAGAGCTTCCTGATGCAAACTTGAGACCCGAGGACCTATGGGCAGTGCATTCAACCATAGCTATTCCCAAGCCCCATAAAATGAATAACCCTTCTTGGAAAGCAATAAAGAAGATACAAGAGGTTGGTGAGCAAATAGGTTTGAAGCATTTCAAACCTATCAGGCCTTTAGGGTCCGGCGACACAGGGAATGTTCATTTGGTAGAATTGCGTGGAACTAGTGAATTGTTTGCAATGAAAGCAATGGAAAAGGAAGTGATGTTAAAATAAGGTGCATCGAGCTTGTATCGAAAGAGAAATAATGGCAACGTTGGACCATCCTTTCCTTCCAACACTTTATGCATCTTTTCAGACGAAGACACACGTGTGCTTAATTACTGATTTTGCCCCTGGAGGAGAGCTTTTCATGCTCGTAGACAGACAACCTATGAAGGTTCTTCGTGAAGATGCTGCTCGATTCTATGTAGCAGAGGTTGTTGTCGCTTTGGAGTATCTTCATTGCCAAGGGATTGTTTACAGAGATCTGAAGCCTGAAAACTTGTTGCTTCAAAGCGATGGGCATTTATTATTGACAGATTTCGACTTATCATATTTGGCATCCTGTAAACCACAGTTAATAAAGTATACAGAGATTCCAGGGAAGACAAGAAAAATGAAAAATGAACCACCTCCAACATTTGTTGCAGAACCAACAATTGCTTCAAACTCTTTTGTAGGGACAGAGGAATATATCGCACCGGAAATCATTACTGGCACAGGTCATAGTAGCGCTGTTGATTGGTGGGCTCTTGGGATCTTGTTGTATGAACTACTTTATGGGCACACGCCATTTAGAGGAAAGAATAGGAAAAATACATTTGCGAAAATACTTCACAAGGATCTCACATTTCCTAGTAGCATCCCGTCAAGCTTGGCTGCGAGGCAATTAATACATAGATTGTTGCACAAAGACCCTGCAAATAGATTGGGGTCAAAAAGCGGAGCACATGAAATTAAACAACACCCTTTCTTCCGTGGGATACATTGGCCGCTCGTGCGTTGCATGAGTCCTCCTAAACTTGATGCACCTATCCAACTAATAGGAAAAGATCCTTTAACGGATGCCAAGATCGTGGATTCAAAGTGGCATTCATAGATTCGTTTGCGTGGCAAAAACTTGGATTCGAATCAGGTCAACATGCTTATTCTCCATGTATGTGGCTCTATGTTATTTACGCTCCCATGAATGTCGTTCTCAACGGTGGTCATCCAACTATGTGGCTCCTTTACCATTAGATTTTGTGGCACGCAATTGAGTTTCGGTAGCAATGTCATTAAGGACACAATCTCCAGTATCTCGTTATCGACTGTGGTTTTCCAGATTTTAATCAACTCTGCGCTATCTTTAGGATCGGTTGCAACTGTCAATAGCCTCATATCTTGTACAGTTGACCAAATTAGGACGGCTCTGAACTGTGAAAACGGGCCTCTTGTTTCTTGTTTCCATCTGCTCTATTTTTATAGCTTTAGTTAAAACAGTGCCCCTGTTTTTGGGTAGCATTTTATATTTATTGTATTAAAAAATCATTAGAGAGTAAGAGAGAGTCCGGAGAGATTTTTTCTGAGTGCTGAGTGCTGGGAGCTGCTGGAGCATAGCAGAGCTTTCTTGTACAGTTTGTGGCAGAGAATTTAATGGAATTTCACAGCTTTGTTTGCTGAGATTCATGTGGTATGTGAATTTAGCATAGGTTTTCCCTTTGTCTCATATGTAAACTGTTGTGTTTCATTCACCTCATTATCATATCTAATTGAGAAAATGAAGTGATTAGGTAGGAATTCATAGTATTATATGCTCCTCCTATAAATTTGCTCACATTCAATATTTTCTTCTGTTTAAGGAGGATTCAGAGTTATTGTCTGCCCTCCTTAGCTCCTCATTAGTCTTTCCATCCCATTGAAATCCAGATTTAATGCTAAATTTCATGCCTACCTTGCCTCTGTTAATAATCTGTGTTGTTCATTATATTTTTCTGTTTCAAGCTATGATCTTGCCCCTTCAGCCCAGAAAAACCCCATTATTTAATTAAAAACCCCAAAATCAAACTGTCAGATCAATTTACTAGCCTAAAATCTTTTTTCCTAAATCGTCAGCTTATCATATTGAAAGATCTACCGAATCTGACCCGAGAGAGCCTTCTCATACCTTGTAGGGCTAGCTACGAGGTGAAATGGTTTGATGGATCTACCGAATCTGACCCGAGAGAGCCTTCTCATACCTCGTAGGGCTAGCTACGTGGTGAAATGGTTTGATGTAGCCTTGAAGATTTGCCTTTCTCAGCCTGAGGTGAAATCTCAAGCGCTAACACCACACACCATCAGACTTTAGTTGGCAGGAGTTTTTATGTATTGAAACCATTGTATCAGTCATATGCCACGAGTCGACGCACCAGCATGGGGAGTTGGGTTGTATCACTGATGTTACATAACCGCTGGGGAGTAGCTCTAGTCACATGCCACGAATGTCCACAACAAATGCCACGGTTTGAAAATTCATTTCATGGTCGGTGTTTAAGCTATATTCTATAGTTATATATATTGTTACAATGAATGTTTAATATGGTGTGATCATTAATATATTTTTAAAACTATATATGTTAATATATTTTTGTCAGGGTATAGTATAACTTATGCCAAATTAAATACATTGGAATAACCATTTTCCATTCAAATCATGGGAGGTCTGTGGGTTTGACCTTGGAACCTGCCCATGAGACTATAAAAGTTATTTTCAGTGCGCCCCTATTGAGGGAGTTATAATGTGAGTTTCAGAAATGTGTTTTATTTGTGCGTGTAAATGCCTTTTTGGGCATATCTTGGCCATCCTTGGGCCTTTTTGAGAACGAAAAGTTGTGTTGGAGAGCAGAGGTTGAGGCCTTCATTCTGAAAGTGGCCATTTGTGCCTGTGTGCACAATCCAAAATGGATAAATTTTATGTAAAGATACTTTTTGAGCATTCCTAACACAGTGGATGCCCACTTGGAAGTGGACCTGGAGATGTAGTCTAGGAGGGATGAACTCCGTCATTAAATATCTTGATTTTTCTTCTTATTTCTCTATTGTTTATTCTTATGTTCAGATTTTAAGTTTATGTTTAAAGGCACTTAAAAATCAATTTCTCTCATTCATTCACATAAAAGAAACCTTACTTAATATTTGGTGAAATTGAGCAAATAATCAATCTTGTGTGTTTGTATCATGAATTCTACAATTAGATTATTGTTTCCGTTCCTACAATTAGCATATAATTTATACTATGCACGTAGAATAAATTTTTATATTTCTGCAAGTAGTATAACCTTTACATTTAGAGTTAGCATTTACTTTTGACTAAGCCACATTTTCATTCATTTTCAAGTAAAGAGTAATATTTCCATTTTTGCAATTAAAATATAACTTTCCTTTCATGCAATTGTTTTCTTTTCCAATCTAGATCCATCTGGTAGAGTGGTATTTGTCTGCCTTAGTCTGATCCATTGCTTGAAGGTGTCATGAACAGAGCTTAACCTATTGTGCATATAGTATTGTTACCTCATAAGTTTGTAAGAACCTCGGGTTCATAATTAAAGTTGGTAGCCTTGGGAGTTATAAAAATATTTTTGCAATACCGAGGTTCATCACAAGGGCACCACTTCCTCATGTAGAGTGATCATCTCCTCATACAACTACTTTGTGGTGTCTTCCAATTTCTTTCTTTCATCAAGTATTCTTACCTTCAATCCTTCTCTACTAGCACTAGTGGAAGACATTCTATGATTCTTCGCAATGAGATGATCAATGTGTTGCTTTGCTGTAGCAAAATATTTCTCTAATTGTTTATTCCTTTTCATTAGGAAACATGTATTCTTTTCTATTTCCATTGCAAAGGTCATATTGGTTGAAGTGGCTGCTTGAATATTCCTCCTGTTGTTTTACACAAACACCATTTTTATGTTAATGGAAACAAGATGATCAATATCATTGGGGAATCACCTTCATCTTTCCTACACAATATTATTATTAAACTCATCGAATGTGAAGTTAGAAATATCCATGACCTTGTCATCAGGTGGAGGATGAATCCTCGTTCCATTGAATGGGATATGGCCACCAGTCAGAGGAGGTGTGGGTTGAATTATTGGTTATTCTGTGATTATCTCAATTTCTACCACGAATTCATCCTCCTCTTGTTCTTCATCTACATCCTGGTCTTGCAAATCTTGCTCTAGCCTTTTTGTAAACTCTTCCTCCTATTTCCTGCCATTTTCTTCCTCTATTGGTAGATTAGGTTGTTCTTATTCTTTTGTTTGATTTCTCAATGCTTCTTCTTGTTTCTTCTTTTGTGTTTCCTCTTCTTTTATCTTATTCAATTCTTTCTTCTTCTTCTACATATATTCCCACTTCTTATTTTCATGTTCTTATTTCTATTTATGCTCCTTCTCTTGTTTATGTTCTTCTTCTCATTTCTACCCTTGTTCTTTTTGCTTCCTCCTTGCTTCTCCCCATTCCTTCCTTCTCATTTATGCTTCAATTGTGACGTTGGTATTTGGATCTACTTTGAATTTCTCACTCCTCTCCTCTTCTCGATCATGCATCAACTTCCTCTTCGATGCAACATCAACTTGAGCTACAAATTCCTGCTGAGTCCCTTCTAGATCAATATCTGGTACATGAGTTGTATGAAAAGGGCCTGCCTCATCACCTAGTCTAGATCCTTGGGAAGAAATATACCAATTCTTAATATTATCCTCATTTTACCAAGAGTCACAAACATATAGCCAAGTGAAATGCAACTTTTCACAGTGTCGCTTGCATACTCTCTTTGGGTCATATCGACGAAATATCATTTCTCCAAATATGAGGTGAATAATTTATGAACGTTTTGATTTTGTTGCCTTCGGACTCTTTAGCTCATATGACCCCAGTTGCAGAGGGAAGGTTGGCCAAGATGACTTATTCTTCTTCTGCAATTACAATGAAAATCTTGAGCATAGTTGATAACCAATCTCCTGCATGTCCACCTTTATAATCATATACATTGGCAAAAATTTTTGTGTCTTATAGGATCTAAAGACTCTTATATATATGCCCTGAGAAGAAGAAAACCAAAATGAAACCTTCATAACAACTTATTTGGCTTGGTTGATCATGTAGGGTGTGTCAAATTCAAATATCATTTGATAAACTCCCATGTAAATTACTTCTAAAAGTAGCTTATAATAGATGTTGACAAATAATTGATGCTTGGTCCATTTCCACTCTAGACCTAGAAACTCATTTCTAGCACATATTCCATCAAGCAGGTATGAAAACACATAAAATTTAGGTTGCTCACTATTTGTAATCCCTTTCACCTTTGACACATTTTCTGCATTTTTCGGGTGAGTATCTTTGACCAGTAAAATATTTTTCCTTCTGTAACAACTCATTAATGCATGTAAATCCATCCTTCTTCACAGAACTCAATGCTTTCTCACCCATATAATTTGAAACACGTAGCCATGAGGTATTGGTATACTTTCCTTAAATACTTTCTCATGTAGATTCCCTCTGCCTTTTGGTAAAATTTAGCTAGTTCCTACCACCATGTCTTCATAACATCCTTTGTACTTAAATGAGACAAGTTTTCATAGAAATTTGAATTCAGATACTCCTCAAGACTCAACAAGTTGTCGTATGAGTGGAGATCATGGGGCTGAAAATTCATGAGCTCTTTCCCACTTGCGCTGTTGAGAATCATGTTCTTGGAGTCTATACCCTACAGTATCCATCATATTTCTACTGCACATGGTAGCACCAGATATCTACAAGAAATATTATGGAACTAGTATCTCTTGATATTAATATATACTTCTCTATCCTCCAATTCTTCCAAGATCTCTCTCAATAAAATCCTTGTTTATAATTTTCTATGTGATGGTGGTGGGCTTGTCAATGAAACACTTGGTATCTAGCATCATAGGTAATATTGGTCCATAACTCTCCATGACACCTTCCGCACTACTTTTGGTGACCTCCCTTGTTGGCTCTTGTCTTGTGACTAGAGGCAACTTGTTGGTGGAAGATGAGAGACTAATAAGATCTAGATTTACAACACCTAAAAGTGGAAATTCACTCATGGAAAAACAAAATTAGTTCTACAAAACTACTTGTTCTATCAATTCCAAAGAAATTTAATATGAGGAGGAATGTGCAATTTATAAGCATATTCATGCAATCTTCAAGGAAAGGTTGCTTTACTAGCCACTGGAAGTATACTCTGTGTAATGGAAAAGTAGAGAGACTTGGGAAGTGTGCATGTCATATTAGAAAGAGATAAAGACTTGAGTCGTGGATCCTAGAACTACACAATGCACAATTAAGGAAGAGATCACTTCTCCTATTGCGAAAGTAGCATCAATACTTAACAAAGGGTTGCATGCTACTAGCTAGAAGTGTGTAATGTGCTATAGAGTGCCAGGCTGGCTATAATGAGCAACTACAATGACAAGGAGGTCAACACTATTGACTAAGAGTGCACAATCTGTAGTTGAAGAGGAATTAGTCCTTTGATGTGCAGATGTCATATAAGAAATGGTAAATATGTGAGGGATTATTTTTTGGAAGAGACAAATGTGCAATTGAAATAATGGATACAAATATCATCTCTAGAATGACTAAATGCTACAAAATAATAAGTAAAAGAATCATGCATGCATTCATATATACATTAGCAATCCTCATTGGAATGCAAAAGGTCATGGAATGAAAAGAGACATTAGAAACAACTCATGAAAAAATGAATGAAACATGGAAGTGCTAAAATAAGAAAAAGAGAATTGCAATGGAAAAAGGAGGCAAAAATGACACATGCAAAAGCAAAAGTGACACATGTGAAAGTTAAAGAAAACAAAAGCAAAATTTGATAAACTTACCTAGAAATTATCGCACTTGCAACCAAGAATACTCTTGGTGCTCAAGGAATGGGCAGAGATTAAAGAAAATGGTAAACTATGGTCAAGGAATGAACTCTAGGATAAAATCCTTATATAAGAAGAACACACATGAAATTAGGGTTAGGGTTTGTGAGTGCTCTCAACACATGGAAGGAAACTAGGAGATAAGGGTAAGTTAACTATCACATGTGATAGAGATAATTTAGAATAGTGTGCATTCACTACCCATAAGAATTTCAAATCAACTATTCATAAGATGCGCGCAATGACTAGCTCCAGGAACTATGCAATCACTTTCCTTAAGAGTTGCACAATCACTACGACTAATAATTGTGCAATCGCTATTGGAAAGGGATGTGAAATTACTATTAGCTAATAGTGTGCATTAACTATTAGCAACGAGTGCACAATCATTGCTGATAGAGAGAGCACAACACTTTCATCATGAAGTGCACTTAGACTATCTTGGAAAGTCTACATGTGAAGGGAATTACACTTACACTTGTGAATGCAACGAAGAATACACTTCGGATTTTTAGAAAGAACTTGAACACTTAGAAAACTAAGATCATAGATGAATTTAATAACTCAAAATGATAGTTCACATGATCAATAGGAAGCTCCAAAATTTGAAGATAGGAAAATTTTTGGAGGGGGTTATAACAACTACAACAATTCCCTAGATCAACCCAATATAATTTCAAAAGTTTAAGGCTAAGTGATGTAGACATAACTATGGGGGAGAATATCTTAACTTATCTCTCGAAAGTTTTAATATTTTTCTTTAATGTTTTGAAAATTTTTTAGATGTTGATGAATAATAGCATAGGCATGAAAAAAATGTAAGAGATGAAATAATTCAAAGATGCATGTCCATTGAATAGATGTGTTATCACTGCAACAAACACCCTCCAAAATATTTCCTATACTTAAATTTTGGAGCCTACTACGGATATCACGATTGGTCTTTCTATAGTCAGTTCTTGGTCGATTGATGCTCAGTTAAGTCTTTGTTCCCTTCTTGGATTGTAAGTGTTGAAGTCGCCTTCTTACACATGCTTAGTTCGTAATCAATTCATGAACACATTTCTTCACAGAAGCTTGAAAAGGTCTAACACATTCCATCAAGAAGCGCTTGTGCAATATTCAATCCCTGCCAATAGTCAGTGTGTACTTACATTGACACTCTCTCACTTATGGTTGTGTTTGTATTTTTGTTTCAGTGAGTTTTTCAAACTGTCGCTTTTGTGTACCTTCAGTTTCATGAGCATCATCTTCATGTTTACGACTACCATTTTTTCTTATTTTCACCTTAAAAAGTGTCATTTTCATGTTATCCTCACTTTGGTATGTGTCGTCTTAATCATCGTCCACATATCACAAGTGTCGTTCGCACTTTTCTCTTCATATTGCAAGTGATGTATTTTAGCATGTTAAGTGTCACATATTATACAAAAGCTAGTTTTGGTTGTTTCAAGGGGTAATACTTATGTTAATGAGTTTTCCTTATCATGTAAACATGTATCCCACTCATTTCGAAAGTTTCAAGCACTCTCGCACAAGTGTCACCACAAAGTGTATCTTTAGTGTCGCATTTGGAGTGGGTTTTCACAATGTTGTTGCATCAAGGAAATAATGTTGTTCATGTGCTCTGAGTGTTTCGTGTTGTGTTTTCAAGTGAACTAAGTGTGTGATCATTTTCAAGTCTTTCTTTTGTTCAATTTTCTCTCACCAATCCAACACTTAGTCAAAATGGGAAAACTCCTTGACTTCGCCTCTCAACCTCATTCAACTCCCCTGGACTGCGCACTGCACAGTCTCAATCCTCAAGAAACAACCTTTCCTCTTGTCACTACACAATGTACAATTTATACTTCCCAAAACTACGCACTATGGAATCTCAGTTCTCAAGCCTAGCCCCTGAGCTCCAGAACTACACAATTCATACCTCTAGCTAGCCTTCTCTGTGCATTGCACAATGTCAAGCATCAAGCCTCATCCTTGAGCTCATGAATTTCAAAACTGCACAATCACTTGTCCTCTCTTCCTCTAGAACTAAACATTGGGAAACTTCAAGACTCATGCCTCAAGCTTGAGGCCTTGAACCCCTAAATTGCGCAATCTCCCAGCATGTTGTCCCATTTGAACTGCACATTAGGTAACTTCAAGGCTCAAGATTGACCTCTTGGGTTCCTCAACTACACAGTCACTCATCTTAGGCCTTCAGAACTACACACTTCATAGTCTCAAGCCTCAAGGATCTATCTTGAGCCCTTGAGTCCCTCAACTATGCAATCCCTCTTCCTAGGCCTCCAAAACTGCACATTATGTAGTCTGAAGGCTCAATCCTAGACATTGGCCTCTAGAACTATGAAATTCCTAAGTTAGTCACTCTACCAGTCACCTGTTCCAGCTTTGACAAGTGATTTCATGAAGCATATTAGATTAGGGGTTTATAAGACTTATGTCATATTTTCATGAGTGGATTGCAATCGTAGGTATTCTATTATGTCATGACAGGATGATGATGAAGGATATGGAGAAAGAGACCATGCTAGAAGACACCTAAGGAGCTTAGGAGATTATGTGATCATTAGGCGATAAGATGAAGGAACAATGGATTACAATAGAATACAAAAAATCAACATCACATTGAAGACTCCTTACCTTCAAGTCATGAGGAGGGGGAGGACGAAGAACACACAACATCTTTCAAGAAGAAACAAAGAAAGCAACAACAAAGAGTGGCTTTAAATTTCCTCCTCATCATGTAGTCCATGTCAGTAATGTCATGTCATGTCATGAGTCATCATGTGCCACATCATTTTTTGGATTATGTAAATTCAATATTGGAAAACTTATAGTAAAGTGGAAGTCCAAGAGTCATGTCAAGAATATGAAGAGTCATATAAGAGTTGAAAAGTCGTAGAGAAGTCAAAGAGTCGTGAGGGTAATACAAGAGTCACAAGGGAGCTGACGTATCACCCCATTTGTTATATATACACCCTCATTATACAATCAATGGACTTTTCACCTTGGATTCTCCAATAAGGCATCAAAGACAAAGTCAATACTTTTGGCGACCAAGTCGTGGCTCCAACACTCCACTATTGGAGCTAGTGATGTTTTTTGTATTCATATATCTTGGGACTTTTACTTAATACTTGAAGCCTGTTGGCCAACAAATTTTAATGAATGCATTGTGAATATTTGTAATATTGTTATGTGAATTTTTATGATTCTTGTTTTCTTTCACGTGTACTAAAGTAGTTGAACTATTTAAATGATTTTGGTTCTTATTTTATTGAAAATGTGTTATAATTTTTGTAACAATCATCACATCTATATGGACTATTCTACTTGATGTTAGGTGATTCTATTTTTTCTTGTGTGCACCTCTACTGGGGTGGTACTATTACCTCTCTCTTAGAGGCTCACTTTTCCTCCCTCTTCAATAGAAGAACCTTGATACACCTACAACTGAACATTCGCCAAGCACACTTACTTGCTTTTTGTGCTTCTTTCTCTTACTGATAACCTAAGCCAAGGTAAATCTATAAGAATATATGAAGATTAGGCTAATACTCTGGATGGGGCTCCTAATCCAAATGACATGAGCTCTAATTGGGACTTCACATTGGGGAGACCCCCTTGGTCGATGGATTTCTATAACCATTAACAAAATGGCACTAGAAGGAGGGTAGATGACAGGTTGTTCCTGTTGAGTCTACTTTGAATTTCTCATCCAAAATGGATTTTTCCCAAATCATAATCTTGGTATGTTTTTCTAAAGATCTTGATCTTACCATCCCCGCAGAAGTTATTCATAACCACCCTCAATTTAATTTTGATGGAGAGGGTGAAGTAAATCTTCATGAAAATATGTTTCAATTTGTCCATTTTTTCCTTTCTAATGGAATACATTGTAAGGATTTCATGGCCAGATTGTTCACCCTCACATTTCAAGTTCATGTTACGAAATTTCATACATTACCTGTTGCTTCTATCCATTCATTTGAGCAACTTGGGAAGGAGCTTCATAAAAAATTTGATATATGTGATTACTAGGATGTTCTCAAAATAACTAATCACCTAAGGATGAAGCCTAATGAGTCAATTGAGGATTTCTCTAATCAATTCCTTCACCTTTATTATGAATTTACTGGAGAAGACAAATATTGGTATTTCTTTAAAAAAAGGTTTAAGAGTTTGGTTCATATCTCTTCACATGGTGAACCTAAACCCCCTAATGTTTCTAATTTCCCAACTCCTGTAAATCATGAAACACCTCTAATTTTAGAGGAGGAATCTACTACTCTTTCTTTTCCTTGTGCTCATCCTTTTTCAGTCCTGATACAAGTGCCTCCTTCTGATGATAATAAAGTTGGGAAATCTGCAAATCAAATTCCTAATCCAGATTCTCATCCTCATTCTATTTTTCATGATTCATATCCCATGGAGGAAATCACAGAATGGTTCATGAGGCCTATGGTGTATAATAACTCCTCCATTCCACAAGATGATATTATTGCTCATAACTTATGTCTTGAATTTTATTTGGGTAACTTCCATCCTTTACCATCTCTTTTCCACTACCCCTTGTCTCTTTATCTTCCAAATCAATCTCTTTCAAATCTAAGTAGTGATCAGGTGCATGGTAGTCATATTTCACAGGTAGAGGAGCAGAAAGGTGAAGATTCTTTCAATATTTCTTCTCTTTTTCAAAATACTTAATGTGAAGATGGTGTTTCCTCATTCTTGGATTATATTGAATTTGGTAATCTTAATAGTCAATCAAATGCGATTAGTTTTTTTAATCAATCTCAAGTGTTGGGAAACAATAATTTTGATGAGGATGACTTCGTTGATACATATGATAATGAATTCCAAAGTGCACCAATTAATCTTTCAGTTTCTCAAGAATATTCTATTTCAAAAGATTTAGATCTTAAATTTGTTTCGGTCAAAAAATATTCACTTACGAATACTTCTTCCTCTTCACCTCCCTATTCTTTGTGCTCTACTCTTTATAATGCATCAACTTGCGATGGAGACTGTCAATGCTCTTCGATTTTGTTATCTCATGAGTTGAATCTTTAAATGACAAAGGATACTAAGAATATCCATGATGAAGAAGAAAGTGTTGAAACTATAGAGAATCCATTCCATCCCTTATCATCTCTTGTTTTGTATGGGGGAAACTCTTTGAATCAGTGTGATCATGATATTTTTCTAATTCATACATCCTTAGACTTGAAATCAGAAGAATATTATGACTTGAGTAATCTATTTGTTGAAGTTGAAAAATCTAATCAAACTAATGATGTAGATAATTTTCATCTAGATAATGGTGATCCTATTGAACTTAATCGATATTAGTTGTCCATATGCAATTTGCGATCTGACTCAGTTTATAAAATTTTCTTATCTATCTTTTCAAAGTTATGAACTTGTCAGGAAGTCGAGGAACTTCAATCTCATTGATGGCTATGCTAGGTTCTTGTGATCTTGGTAAAATTCCTGAACCATGTCAGATCTATATTTTTTCATAGAATTATTTCATTTGTATTTTTCCACTAGATGCAAACTCGTTCTTGATGGATTTTGGGATTTCATGTTACAATTTTCCTATTTCTCGAGATCGTGTTTCTAATCATAATATTGTAGTGAATTCATCCTCATGCAAATATCTTGTATCAAATTCGGGTTTGGAGTGTATACCTTTCATTAAAGTGCAGAATTGTGAAGCGGATCAATTTAAAGATTACTTTTGGCCAAAAAATTCATATATGTTAAGTGTTATGGTGGATAATTAGCTCCTAGTCTCTCTTGTGAATGTCTTGATGACACCATAAATACTCTTGAGTGTTAGCAAGTGCTTGAGTTATTTGCTTAATCAAGTTCCTCTTTTTTATACATTACACCTTAATTGGTTTCATGATTGGATATACTAGCATTTATCTTCCATTCTTTCGATGATTACGATGCTTGTACAGTTTCTCACTAGTTATAGGAAGATGATTTGTTACATATGGAATGCGAGGAAGTTGGTTCTATTGTTCAGAGTGTTCATGGAACTATTCAAATTGATTTATTCTTGTTAATTACAAACTAGGAATTTTATGCTTTAATTAGCCCATCTGATCATAATTCTGTCTTTGATGACTATCTGTTAGGTCCCTATAATACTAGTGATTCCCCCATTACTATTGTCATTGTAGCCCTTATTATTATGATTGTCCCCCTATTCTCCCCATATTGTTATTAGTGTGCCCCATATAAACTGACTATTGTTATTGTTGTGCCATTATGTTATTACTGTTATGTGGGCTTGATTATATTGTGACCCCTTGGACTCCTATATATAGAAGGGAGATTTAGTCATTTGTATTGTCCAAGAATCATTCATTTGGGTAATGTAACAGAGGTTTCACCCTCGAAGAGGCTTATTTCTAAGGTGTTGATCTATTTTTTCTATATTTTGTGAGTTGTTTTCATAACATTTGGTATCAACGCTTTGGATTCTAGGGTTTTGCTGCTCCAAACAAGTCATCTTGGCATTTTCACTATAACTATTTTTTGCGACATTTCAAAAGCTAAAAAAAACTTTTAGAGCTTGTATCACTATATTTTCAGATATATGATCTGAGGAAGTTAGGGTTTTTGTAGACTCCCAAATTACATTCCAAACGGGTGACCTGGGGAAAATCGTCATAACTTGTGTTCTGAGCATCAGATTGAATTTTCGTAAGAAGTTTCAGAAATGGGACAACCTGTAGTTTTCTGTGTATCCATTTTAGGTACTAAGGTAGAAACAGTGACATGTGGCACTTCGTACAAGTTCTCTCTACTAAGATAGTCTATAATCAGGTCACCGTGGGAGATTAGGCATAATGCTTCCTTGGAGAATCCAATCTTGATCAGACTTGTAGGGTTAGAAAAAGGACTCAAAGGGATACTATGGGATGTGATTCTAGATATTTTAGATCCACAGTTATAGAGATGCAACATGTTATATCAAAATTACAAGATAATGTAAAACATATTTCACTCCCACAAAAGGTAACAGAAACTAAGATGGATGGCATGGAAGCTAAGATGAATGGCATGGATGTTAAGCTAAATGGCATGGACGCTAAGATGGAAGAATTGAAGATAAATTTGAATAAGTTGCTACAAGAAATGGTTACTAATGGTGAAAGGGTAGTAAAGGAATCTCATGATGAGAACAAAATAAAATTTAATCATGATTTCATGGACTCAAATGTTGGATTGAAGACCCACCATGTTCCAAAAATTGATATGAGGAAGTTTGATGGCAAGGATCCCTGAACATGGATACTACAGATGGAGCAATTTTTTATCTCCATAATGTAAAAAACACACAAAAGGTACGTATTGCAACTTTATATTTGGAACCAAACTAGTTTGTATGGTATCAATGGCTTTGCTCTCGTAAACAAATTGTCAATTGGGCAATTTTTACCGAAGAAGTGATAGCACATTATGAGGATACAAAAAAAAACATAGTTTTTAGCCAATTGATAAATCTCAAACAAAAGGGTTCAATGATGGAGCACATTAAGGACTTCCAAAAATTGAACATAAGGGTAAAATATATTCCAGAGGAGCGTAGGTTGATGTGTTCATAGGGACTTCAAATGATAATATCCAACATGAGGTTCACCTTTGGGAACCTGATTCATTGGAGAAGGCATTCAAGTTAGCAAGCAAATTGGAAAGCAAAATTATGGCAACCAGGAAGCCTGCCACTCACAACTATAAAGATGGAAGTTTTGTTGCCACTAGCCTTCCACAGCCTACAAGGTTGACATCACAACAATTGGAAGAAAAAAGAGCAAAAGGGATTTGTTACAATTGTGATAGAAAATACACTAAAGATCATAAGTGCATTGAGAAGAAATTATTCTACATAGATTGTGAAGAGGAGGAAGAAAAGGATTAAGAAATGGAAAAAGAAGAGGATATACTCTAGGAACAAACCCTAGATAAAGAAGAAATGAATCTGACAATAGCTTGTAAAGCATTGGATGGAATTACCACTCCTCAAACTATCAAGATAGAAGGACATATCAAGAAGAAAAAGGTAATAGTGTTGATTAATTCAGGAAGTACCCATAATTTTATTCATTGTAAGATAACCAAGGAATTGAATTGCTTCTTATATCCAGCACCAAAGTTTCAAGTGATGGCTGCAAGTGGAGGAACCATAAATTGCTCTAGAAAGTTCCATAATATTAAGCTATCCATAGAAGAATATGTATTGAATAGCCCAATGCTTTCCATTCCAATGGGTGGTGCTGATGTTGTACTAGGAGTCTAATGGCTACAATCTTTGGGTACAATAGCTTTTAATTTTCAAGAACTTTTCATGAAATTTTGTGAGGAAGGAAAGGAAGTTGAATTAAGGGGTATTGTAGGGAAACTGGGAAAGATAATAAGCTCTAATGGTATGAAAAAGCTTCTAAAGAAGGAACAACAAGGCGTAATTTCACAATTATGTTCACTAGAGGTTCCCACATCGAAATCATCTATTTCTCTAGATCTACAAAAAGTCTTGGACAATCATTCCAAGGTATTTGAGACTCCCAAAGGCTTCCCACCTATTCGTGACCATGATCATGCTATTCATTTGATTCCAGGAATTTCTCCTCCAAACATCAAGTTGTACAAATATCCCTATGCCAAAAAGAGTGAAAATGAATGTATGGTTGCAGAAATGCTAGAGGCTGGTATAATTCAACCTAGTCAAAGTTATTTCTCTTCTCTGGTAGTATTGGTGCACAAGAAGGATGGGTCATGGTGCATGTGTCCATATTATAGGGAGCTCAACAAACTCACTATTAAAGATAAATTTCCCATTCCTGTCATTAATCAATTGCATGGATCAATTTACTTCACCAAGTTGGATCTTCATTCAGGATATCATCAAATCAGAATGAAGATTGAAGACATTCTGAAAACAACATTTAGAACTCATGGGGGTTATTATGAATTTTTGGTCATGCCTTTTGGCCTTACCAATGCACCTTCTACATTTCAAGGTTTGATGAATTCCATTTTCAAACCCTTCTTTAGAAAATTTGTGCTAGTATTTTTTGATGATATACTAATCTACAACAAGTCTTGGAAAGATCATGTTCAACATGTTGACAATGTGCTCAAACTATTGTAGGAGAAACAATTATATGAAAAAATCTCCAAATGTTTCTTTGGAGTACAAGAGGTGGAATATCTGGGTCATATTGTATCTCATGAAGATGTTAAGGTAGACCCTAGAAAAATTAAAGCCATTGAGGAATGGAAAATCCCTGCATCCATAAAGCATTTGCAAGGATTTATTAGGTTGACAAGGCATTATCGCAAGTTTGTTAAGAATTATGGGAGAATAGCAGCACCTCTAACATGATTATTCAAGAAAGATGCATTTTCATGGACTCTAGAAGCAAGAAAAGGCCTTCGAACATCTT
>APFE031173401.1:149298-179195 GCA_000404065.3 Pinus taeda
GACTCCTATATATATATATATATATATATAAGGGAGGTTTAGTCTTTTGTATCATCCAATAATTGTTCATTTGTGTAATGTAAAGGAGGTATCCTCCTCGAATAGGCTTATTTATAAGGCATTGATCTATCTTTTTTATCTTTTTTTGAGCTGGTTTCATAACACTATCATTCAATTTATCATTTTCCCATAAGCACACTTGATGACAGTTGTCCTACATCCTTTGATCCTTATGGTTTAACATCTCATTATGCAGGTATTCATCAAGCAGTTGAGGCACTTCAGCCCTCGTTGATGGTTATGTCAGGTCCTCACTATTTTGACAAGCCATTTGAATATGATCAACTTCATTTTCCCTCACAAGATTCTCATTTTGATACCATGCCTTTAATTGAAAATTCATCTCTTCAAGGGTTTCAAGGTTTTCAAGAGGATTGTTTTGAATTTCATCATCCAATCTATGATGGTATTTCCTCATACTTGCTAAGAAGGATGGAATAGATGGAGGCACATTCAGAAGAAGATTTCGAGGTTTGTCTCTTTATAATTTTCATCAAAAGGGTAAGATTGCAAGTTGGGTAAAAGTAGTGACTATGGCACATATTTCTACTTACACGCTAGAAATTCAATTTGTTGTGCAAATTATTCAAGCTTTTATATTTTTCGTTGCACATTGTTTTATATAAATTTTAATCAATTGTATATTTGTGAATTTAGGTTGGGAGAAGCTACGATGGATTCAATGAAAATTTCATTACACTTGAACCTAACCTTCCAGTTGTTTAGGTTAGGAGTAGGACTAGTTGAATTCTAGTTTCCCCTCTCTTGCACTCATCTTGAACTTGTTCTCCTTAGTATTTCTAGTGTTTTCTTACTTCTATCTTGCACCATGTTCTAGTTTTCTTCCTTTTTCTTATGCTTTGGTTTTTCTTTGCTGTTGTGTCATGTCTTTTTATTTTTATTTTATTTTGTTTATTTTTATTTTTTATGTTAATGATACTTTGCATGAAGGGTGTCCCATTTGGGCTTGAAATACAATGTGGAAAAATAGAAAAGGATTTTGTGACACTGCAACAATTTCCTAACCTTTAGTCCTTCTTCTTCATCTTGGTTACACCTTCTGGTCAATGATGTTCTGATGGAAAATACAATCCTTGTGTAAGGAAAACTTTGTGTCGAACCATGATACCTGTGTCTATTCTAGAAAACTTATGCCTACACTCGATTATTTATGTTTCAGTATTTTCCTGTGATGAAACCGACTCACAAAAATATACAAAAAATATATCAACGACTTCAAAATCAGCCTCTTCGAGGGGGTAACCTACTTTACATTACACAAATGAACAATTCTTGTATGATACAAATGACAAGACCTCCTTTCTATATATAGGATTCTAAGGTGTCATAATATAATCAAAGTCAGTATAACAATAATAATGTAAGGGCAGAACAATAATAATAGTGGGCTTCTATGGGGCACAATAATAACAATATGGGGACTACATGGACAAAAAAATATAATAAGGTGGTTACACTAGTAGTATATGGACCTAACATGCCCCTCTCCTTCAAAACGTGTTGTCCTCAACACTTGAGTAGTTCTCGATGCTTCTGTATAAAATTCTCGTCCTCCCATGTGGAATCTTTAGAGGGTAAGTTCCTCCACTTGATGAGATACTCTGAAATTGATCGATTTTGTAGCTATCAATTTCTTGTTTCCATGACTGCTTGAAGTTCCAATATGAATTTTCCTTCCTCGTCAATTCCTAACAATATTGTGTTAACTAGGAGCTTATCACCTATAACCTTATTTAAGCATGAAACATGGAAAATTGGGGGCACTCAAGAAGATGCAGAAAGATCCAATTTGTATGTCGTAGTACCAATATTTTGTAGCACCTTGTAAGGACCGTATTAATTTGGTGATAATTTACTATCCTTCTTAGCTTGCTTGAGGGACATTTGTTTGTATGGTTGTATTCATAAAAATACCTAGTCACCTATATCAAAACTTCTTTCATTGTGATGTTGATCTACATGTTGTTTCATTTGATTCTGCACGAAAGTGAGGTTATCCTTTTTCTTCTATATATGTCCTTCTATATTGAGAGTTTGAGGAGTGGTAATTCTTGCCAATGTATTACAAGATATGGTCAGATTCATTTTTTCTTTCTTTGGGGTTGGTTCCTAGTGTATATCCTCTTCTTTTGACGTTTCTTGATCCTTTTCTTCCTCCTAATCACAATAAATGTAAAATAATTTATTCTTAGCATGCTTATGACCTTTAATGTATTTTCTATCACAACTGTAACAAAGGAAATTTTCTCTTTTTACTTCCAATTGTTGTGGTGTCAACCTTTTAGGTTGTGGAAGGCTAGGAGCAACAACACTTCCATCTTTATAATTGTGAGTGGTAGCATTTCTTGTTGCCATTATTTTGCTTTCCATTTTTCATGCCAACCTAAATGCCTTCTCCAATGAATCAGGTTCCCAAAGGTGAACCTCATGTTGGATGTTGTCCTTTAAATTCCCTATGAACACATCAATCCTATGCTCCTCTAGAATATCTTTTACCCTTATATTCAATTTTTGGAAGTCCTCAATGTGCTCCATCAATATTGAACCCTTTTGTTTGAGATTTATCAATTGGCTAAAAAAAATTGTTGCTTTTTGTATCCTCATAATGCGCTATCATTTCTTCCATAAAAATTACCAAAGTGACAAATTGTTTATAGGAGCAAAGCCATTGATACCATACACACTGATTTGGTTCCAAATATAAAGTTGCAATGCGTACCTTTTGTGTGTTTTTCACATTATGGAGATCAAAATATTGCTCCATCTATATTATCCATGTTATGGGATCCTTGTCATCAAACATCCTCATATCAATATTTGAAACATGGTGGGTCTTCAATCCAACGTTAGAGTCTATGAATCATGATTAACATTTCTTTTGTTCTCATCATGAGTTTCCTTTACTACCCTTTCGCCATTAGTAAGCATTTCTTGTAGCAACTTTGCCAAATCTGTATTCAAATATTCCATGTTTCCTTTAAATTTTTCTTCTATACCATCTCTCTTAGCTTCCACGCCCTTTGAAGTCCTTCAAACTAATTTTTCAACCAAACTTATTCAAAACTTTAAAAAAAACTACACACATTTTTTCACTTTGTAGGAGATCGATATTGAATCTATTGTATCTCTATAATTTTGAATCTCCAAGGTCTAAACTAACATTCTTCAGTAGCCCTTTGAGTCCTCTTTCTAACCCCACAATTCTGATCAAGATTGGATTCTCCAAGGAAGAGTTATGCTAAATCTCCCATGATGACCTAATTATAGATTGTTTTAATAAAGTGAAGTTGTACAAAGTTCCACATGTCATTGTTTCGACCTTAAGACCTGAAACCGATACACAGAAAACTATAGGCTGGCCTCTTTCTATAACTTATTACAAAATTTCAATATGATGCTCAAAGAGAAGTTATGATGATTTTCTCCAGGTCACCTGTTTGTGATGTAATTTGGGAGTCTACAACAACCCTAAATGTCTTGGACCATATCTCCGAAAATATAGCGATACAAGATCTAAAATTCAGGCCCGAGATTCATCAATATTTTCAACTCAAATGGGTTTTAATTTTAGAGTCTGAAACTTCATAGAAAACAAATTATAGTGAAAATTCCACGATGATGTGTTTAAAATGGAATTTTGGAGCTTGCAAAAATGCTAACTTCCTTAGATCATATCTCTAAAAATATAGCGAGACAAGATTGAAAATTCATACCCAAGGTTCAAAATGATTTTAGCTCAAATGCGGTTCTTTTTAGATTTTTTAAACTTCGTATAGAAAAATTTATATTGAAAATTCCATGATGAACTATTTGGAGTAGCAAAACTCTAGAATACAAAGCTCTAATACCAAATGTTATGAAACCAACTCAGAAAAAGATAGAAAAGATAGATCAATGACTTCAAAATCAACCTCTTTGAGGGGGAAACCTCATTTACATTACATAAATGAAAAATTATTGGATATTACAAATGACAAGACCTCCTTTCTATATATAGGATTCTAAGGTGCCATAATATAATTAGAGCTGACATAAAAATAATAATGTAAGGGAACAAAAATAACAATAGTGGGCTTCTATGGGGCACAATAATAATAATATGGGGACTACATGGGCACAAAAATATAATAAGGGGGTTTCACTAATAACAATAAGGGGTTATATTAGTAGTATAGGGACCTAACATTTCCACACTGATCCGATCAAGTAGAGAAGGACAAGGGGAAAAAATAAACAAAAAAATTAATATCAGAGGTCTTTCATATGCTTTCATGAAGGAACAACCTCTTCTGTTTTTTAATGAGTTGGGATCCCTCTTTCTCCCATTAAATGAATAAGTTCCTATGCAGAGTCCTATATAAAATACATAAATAAAGGGAAAAATAAAAGAAAGGCTTTCTACATAGGGAGGTGAAGCAAGCAACTCCGTCGAGGTACTGTCCAAGCTCCCTGGTAGTGGATAAATGTTTGTGTTCTTGTAGTGACCCCATCAGGGTACTGTCTATACCTGCTGACATTGGAGAAACACCAAAGATGAAAATCTACACTTTGAAAATCTAAAGCTCACGAACTACAATACCATTTTCTTGTTTTGAAACATTGTGATATGGTTTGATTATGATTATGTTCAACCAAATAAGGACAAAGGGGACTATGTTTATGCATGGGGTAAGTGGGGAAACCTGATTGATCTGAACAATGAATCAATACTCTCTAAAAACTAGACCCTGCATGAAATATTTCAGCAAGGCAAAGAAGCTGGAGTTCTCCCAGTGTGTCACCAAGTGTTGTCGCTATGAAAAACACCCTCCAAACGTTTTCCTATAATTGAATTTTGGAGCCTACTGCAGATCTCATGATTAGTCATTTCATAGTCACTTCTTGGTCAGTTGATGCTCAGCTAATTCTTTGCTGCCTTCTTGTATTGTAAGTGTCGAAGTCATCATCTCACACATGCTCAATCCATAACCAATTCATGAGTGAATTTCTTCACATAAGCTTGAATATGTTTGGCATAGTCCATCATGAAAGTTCTTTTGAAATCTACAATCCATGTCGACAGTTAGTGTACACTAACATTGATAGTATCCCACTTATGGCTACATTTGTACTTCTATTTTGATGAGTACTGTTTCTTTTGAGCACCCTCATTTTTGTGAGCATCGCTTTCATGTTTAATACTGTCACTTTTTATTACTTTCACCTTAACAAGTGGTTTTTTCATTTTATCCTCTCCATGATATGTGTCATCTTCACCATCATCCGCATATCGCAAGTGTTGTTCACACGTTTCTCTTCATATCACAAGTGTCATCTTTTAGCATGTTAAGTATTGCATATTGTACAAAAGCTAGTTTTGGTTGTTTCAAGGGGTAATATTTGTTTTAATGAGGCTTCATTATCATTTAAACATGTGTTTCACTCATTTACAAAGTTTCAAGAAATATCGTACAGATATCATCATTGTCATCGCAAAGTGTATCTTTAGTGTCACACTTGGAGTGAGCTGTCACAATGTTGTCACATTGAGGAAAGAATGTTGTTCATGTGTTTTTAGTGTTTTGTGTTATGTCACCAAGTGAACTAAATTTGTGATCATGTTCAAGTCTTTTTTTTTGTTCAATTTTATCTGACTGATCCAACACTTAGTCAAAACTAGGAAAACTCCCCGAACAAGCTTCTCAACCTCATTCAACCCCCTGGATTGCGAACTACATAGTCTCAGTCCTAAAGAAGCATCCTTGCCTCTTGGTACTACACAAGGCATAGTTTCTACCTCCCATAACTGCACACTATGCAATCTGAGTGCTCAAGCCTAACCCCTGAGATATAGAAATGTGAAATCCTCACCTCCAGCCAACCTTCTCTACACACTGTGTAGTCTCAAGCATCAAGCCTCAACCTTGAGCTCTTGAACTGCACAACTGTGCAATCACTTGGCCTCTCTCCCTCTAAAACTATACATTGGGAAACTTCAAGCCTCAAGTCTCAAGCTTGATGCCTTGACCCCCTCAATTGAGGAATCTCCAGGTCTGTTCTCTTATCTGAACTATACATTTGGTAACTTCAAGCCTCAAGCTTGACCTCTCGGGTTACTCAACTATGTATTCACTTAGCCCAGGCCTTCAGAATTGTGCACTACACAACCTCAAGCCTCAAACCTCCAGCTTGAGCCCTAGAGTCATTCAAATATGTATTCCCTCTGCCTAGGCCTCCAGAATTGTGCATTGCATAGTCTCAAGGATCGATCCTAGACCTTTGCCTCTGGAACTGCACAATCCCTAAGTTAGTCACTCAACTAGTTAGATGTTCTAGCCCTGACAAGTTATTTCATGACACATATTATATTAGGGTTTTATCAGACTGATGTTGTCTTGTCATGAGTGGATTATAGTCTTAATTATTATGTTATGTCAGGATAGGATGATGATGGAGGATATGGAGAAAGAAACCATACTAGAAGACACCTAAGGAGTTGAGGAGATCAGATGATCATAAGGCGATAATATTAAGGAACAATGGAGTATAATAGAAGACAAAAGATCAAGATCACATTGAAGACTTCTTACTTTCAAGTCATGAGGAATAAGAAGAAGAAGAAGAAAATGCAACATCTTTTAAGAAGACATAAATAAAGTAGCAACAAAGAGTGGCTTGACATTTCCTTGTCATCATGCATTCCATGTCAATAGTGTCATGTCATGTCATTTCATGAGTCATCATGTGCCACATCATTTTGTGGATTATGTAAATTCAAAATTGGAATATGTATTATAAAGTGGAAGTCCAAGAGTGATGTCTAGAATATGAAGAGTCATGTAAGAGTTGAAAAGTCATAGAGAAGTCAAAGAGTCATGAGGGTAGTCCAAGAGTGACAAGGGAGGTGAAGGATCACCCCATTTATTATATATACACCCTCTTTGTACAAGAAATAAAATTTTAACATTGGCTTCTCCCTTAAGGCATCGAATAAACAAAGTCATGATTTTTGGGGAACAAGTCGTGGCTTCAAGAGCTAGCAATGTTAACTATATTCATGTATCTTGGGACTTTTACTTAATACCTGAACCCTGATGGCCAACACATTTTCACGCATGGATTGTGAATATTTGTAATATTGTTTAGTGAATGTTTATGATTCATTTATTCTTTCACTTGTACTAAAATAGTTGACCTATTTCAGCTATTTTAGTTCTTATCTTATTGAAAATGTGTTGTAATGGTTGTAATAATCGTCGCATCTATGTGGAATATTATGATTGATGTTAAGTGATTATATTTTCTCTTGTGTGTGCCTCTACTAGGGTGGTACCATTACCTCTCTCTTAGAGGCTAACTTTTCCTCCCTCTATAGTAGAAGAACCTTGATACATCTATGATCGAAAATTCACCATGCACACTTGCTTTTTGCAAAGTAAAATACACACTTCTCTCACTTGTTGACAGCTTATGCCAAGGAAAATCTACAAGAAAATATGGCAACTAGACCGATACTCTAGATGGGCCTGCTATTCCAAATGGTGTGAGGTATAATTCGGACTTTAGGCTGGGGAGAACCCCTCGATTGATTGATTTCAAGCACCGTCATTAAGATATTAAATAATGATATGCTAGATGCATTACGATATGCTAGGTGCATACAATAATGTATGTGCATGCACAAAGAATCGAAGTAGTATGTTACGATAGAATGATTTAGAGAACTTGTTAGTGTCAATCATTTTTTCTGGTCACCAGTGATTAAATATGATTTTACCAAGTTTGTTAGGGGTCTCAAGGTCAAATTTTATCATGTCACTAGATTTTGAGAATAAAATTTGGTCACTGGTTAGATTGTATAGGTTTATCTCTATTTTCTTAAAAATATCACATGTCGGTCACTTACATCACTCAAATGAGTGTATCATTAGAAAGAGAATGTCATCACCATGTCATTCATCACCATCAAGACTTCCCTCAGTCTAATGTCTTCATTAGGTCATTAGGGTTTCAAGGTCCATTTTCATTTCATACATAAAAACTGACATAGGATGAATTGTGATAAGCAACTCTTTTCAATAAATTTTTATGTGATTTCATAAATGCTTCATGGCTACAGTCTCAAGGTTCCAAAAGAAAGAAGTTTCATTGTTCAAAAAGGTAAAATAAGTTTAGATTTCAAATCTCCAAGGTGGTTAAGTTCAAAAAGAGTGAAAGTCATGTTTTCAAATAGGTATGCGGGGCCCATTTTCACTCAAAAGAGGATCATACTATGCCTATAAAAGCCCAAAAGTCCCAAACATATTTCATTTGCATCCTTACCTCCTTTTTGTATCAAGCTCTCTCTTCCTTTAGTGAAAAAACATGAGTTTTCTAGCTAAATTTGGCAAAAATCATTTGGCGTTGCGCATTTGTGAACCGCATTGCGTTTTTGAGAGTGGCGTTGCGCATCGGTGAATTGCATTGTGCTTTGGCACTACACATAGGATAGAGTGGCCCAAAACTTGCCAGATATCACCCAAACTCCAAATCTAATCTTGCATTCCATTTTTTTCTTCTAAGCTACTCAACAAGTAAGTACCACATATTACTCCCTCTTTTCTTTTGGAAAAGCAAATGAAAATGGTGAGTTTAAATCATCTAGGGTTTATATGAATTTCATGCTTCAAATAAAATACAAATGGTGAAGTTTTGTCAGCTAGAACATTTCAAACTTTAAAAATGTCCATCTCACACCTTTGTTTGTATATAAATCACCATATCATCCACCAAACAACTCATCTACTTTTAGTTTACCTCACCTTTCAACAAACCCTAGCTCCTACCTATCAATTTGAGTAATTTTCCTAGCAAGACTATTTTTAAATTCTCTTACTCATTTCCCTCACTCATTTCACTCCATTCAACTTTCAAAAGACTTCTAAAACCCCTGCCCATCTCCAAAAATTTTCCTATCACCATTTACCTTCCCTAACTCTTGCATTCCACCATTTCACTCATTCCTCATTGTTTTTTCCACTTTCCTGACATCTAGGGTTTTCAAAATGGTGGGAGATTCTTCACCATAAGAAAAGAGAAAACATTGAAATGGAAGGAGGATCTTCAGTTATGAGTCCACAAACTACAATGATATTGACTCTTCACCATTCATCAAAAAATGCTTTGAAGATGTTAGCTGCCTAGGGTTTTGTCAAAGAGTGGGAGAAGTTGGTTTTCATGAGAAGCTCACTGATTGGATTGCCACTAACTTGAAGGAAGAAAAAGCCACTATAGCAAGGATTTCATTTACATTCTCAGTAGCTTCTATCTCTCTTGCCAAAGGGATACCTGTTACACAACATTTTGCCACTATCCTTGTACTCCCTGTTCCTTGATCTTGGAGCACCTCTACAGTAAACCATGTGTACTTCCCTATCCTGAAGAACATCTATCTAAGTCACTTTCCATCTACAAAGTATTTTCCCTTTACATCATTTCCAGAGATACTTTTTTTAAACACAATTTTAAAGGCCAAAGCTATCCCTCAGTTTCCTCCCCGCTTCGATTTACTGAGAATAACACTGAACCCCACAATGATTAGCATTCTTATCCCTTGATTACCCATGTCGATCCTCTTCTGGAAAGTTTTTAAAAATAGAGTTGAAGCTTCCATATCTATAAGCTTCACGGGCGAAGGTTTGGTAAATGGTTGGTCAAGATAGAGCCGAGAGAGACTGTTTGGGCTCCTTTCCCCTATTAAAAAGGAACTAACCCAAGAGATAAGACCTCTTCCCATCATAAGAGGAACCATATCCCCTCTCTCATGCCTATATAAACTCTTCCTATTCCAACCTCTACTAGCTTTGGATACAGCTGGGATTCATCTTGGAAGATTGGAGAGCTTGCTAGTCTTAGTTCTTAGTTTATGCTTGTTATGGGCTTATTAAAGGGAGAATAGCTTGTAGGATGTTTTGGTATGAACAAGGAGAAAGAGACCTTAAAATCCCATGATTGAGGTGTTTGAGGAGATGTTAGAGTGATTCTCGGGATAAGGATTAATCGAAAGAAACCTGCAACGGCAAGGCAAAGGTTGTACTTTCCTTTTTTTCATATTAATACAACTGATATTTTGTTTCCTACATCAATTTCAATATTTTATTTGGTAGCTTAAGACTCCTTAGCCTCTTAAGTAGATGAAACTTTATTGTACGCTATCTTGTGTGTGATGGTTTCTTGTCTATTTTTTTCAGGTGTTTGAGTAAGGAGCTGATCGCTGGAGAAAAAACACAAGGACATCATCAAACCAAGGATAAGCAATACAAGAGGTAGAATCTTATCCATTCTCAATCTAAGGGAACTTATGTTAGATATTATTGTTTGTGGCTAGACCCTCTCCCCTAGGCTAGAGAGATTGTATTTTTCCGCTGAGAAAATATTCCTATTCCACAAATTGGCGACTCCACTAGGGAGTTCATCCCTCTCTTTGGATTATTCTTCATCTCGTGGTTTATGACGAATTTTGTCATACCACCATTTCTCTTTTTTTTTTTTTTCTAAATTTTACACCATTTGGAGAATTTGATTTTGAACTTAGAGTGGCTAGTTTGTCTGTGGTTTGAGAAAAAAAATATTTTTCTTTGAATCCCTCAATCATCACTATTATTTTTCTGATAGTTGCATCGACCATCACTAGTTCTTCTTAAATAGTCGTGCCACTTCCCTTTATGGCGCTTGCTTCCCGTTAAATAGTCACGCTGATTCC
Source organism: Pinus taeda (assembly GCA_000404065.3). Classification (NCBI taxonomy): domain Eukaryota; kingdom Viridiplantae; phylum Streptophyta; class Pinopsida; order Pinales; family Pinaceae; genus Pinus; species Pinus taeda. The sequence continues at coordinate 160,100 of APFE031173401.1, forward strand.
TGTAGGTTGAAATTAGGGTTTATTTAAAACCATATGCCAATGTGTCTTTCCCTCTTAGACTCTATTCCTTGGCCTATCTGCATCTATTCTCCCTATGAACTAAGATGACTAGGATGCGTTTCTTGCTAGGTTTTATTGATTGATTGGCTTGAAGTTTTCATTGCTTGATTTTTTGAGATTTTGGATGGTTCCTATGACCCTAGGACATCTAGGTCAATTTTTGGCCATTTGTTAATTCACTCATTGTTTCAATTTTTTTATTTTCTATCTCATTTGATTCATCTTTCAGTCGCAACATCTTCATTGCTTCATTTTCAATTGAATAAGTGAAAGAGTCTCATTTGTTCTCTTGTTTCAAGTATCTCTTTTCCCTTTTTGAGCATAGATTACATTGCTTGTTTTGTCGATTGAAGCATTTCTGTGTTTGGTTTGTTTGATTCAAGAAAGAAGTTGCTTTTAGTTTCATTTGTCATGCTTTGGATTTGATCAATGCTTGGAATTGTGAAATTTTCATTCAAATGCTTTATGTGAAAGATTCATTTTGCATTTTATGAAACAAAGAACATCATTCTAGTTTACTTAAGTTAAAATATTGCATTAGTAGCGCCATTGAGAAACTAGGATTGCATCATAATAAGAATTGGAAATGAAATGAAACTTCTTTGTTGTTAAAAGAAGATTAAGTGCATTTAGGACATGTATTAGTGAAAGATTTCATTATTTGATTATTGCATCGATTGTGTGCTCCCTATCCCTCAATTAGTGTTAACTTTCATTGAAGAAAGATTTCTTTTCTCATATAGCTGCATATAGGAGTTTTCAGATGATAGCGTATGACCTTGAAATTGAAACTTGATTCAAGATCAAACGTTAAAATCTATTGAATTAACCTAAGGAAGAATTGAAACTTAACGCTCACATTTAGTGGTCTAGGCTAGAGACGTGTTTTAGCGTCTTTAAACCTAGCAATTGTCGTTAACTTTAGACAACGCTAGTACAAACTTATTCTCGTCATACCATTGCGTATATAAAGGGAGACCCCTATAGGTTGCATCCTTTATCCATAGGAAGCCGAGTCTGCAGCCTTGGAAACATGATACACTAAATATAGCATTCGGGGAGATAGCCTGCTTGTACTTTTCGATTCGCTGGGAGGTATTTTGCAGTTCACAGTTACCTGGTAATCCTTTTGCCTAGATTATCCTGAGTAGTCATTTTGATCTTTTTTGACTCTTTAAATTTGAAAATATCATCGATCACTTGTCCTTTCGAGCTCGTTAACTCCAAAAGAAACTAAATTCACCTTTTTCCCTTTTCTCGACTCTTAAAATAAGAAAAGAAAAAGTTTTGTTTCACTGTCTTAAAATTAACTACCCACAAAATATTCTTGGTTAAAGTTATCTTCCTTAGTGATTCTTTAAGGGTAGATTCCAATGGAAACATTTCCAGAGTCTACCAGTCAAGGATTCCCCTCAAATGGGAATCTTGGTCCTTTTCCTTCTTTTGGAAATGATGGTGCTCCTTATATGGCAATGTTGTCCCTCCCTAGGTTAACCATTGGTTTACCTATTTGGTTATTTTCGCCCTCGGTGGTACTAAGTGTCCCAACTCCTGCCCAACCATCTCCTTCATTTGAACCACATCACATTGATTCTAAGGTTGACCTCTCACCTTCTTCCCCTATTTCTTCACCTTCCTCTTCTACCTCACCTGGTGAAATTTTGAAATCTAGTAACTAGGAGGCTAAGAAGAAAAAAAAGAAGACGAAGGAGAAGAATTCAGATAAGTGAGAGGCCAACCGTGTATTTGTTACTCTAAATGCACCTCTTGTAGACAAACCTTATGATCCCCCATGGAAGGTTAGATTCCCTTGAAATTTGTGTAAGGGTGACCATCTCCTTTGAGATTGTCATAGTATTTCCAAAGCCTTAGAGTTATGGTCTCAAATTCTGGATCGACCATCCCCATCGACCTCTAGAGATCATGTCGATGCTACATCCTTGGTTAGAGATGGTAAGAAGAAGGGAAAAAATAAATTCCCTTGTAGGTTATGTGAAGGAGAGCATCTTCTTCACCTTTGTCCTCTTATGGATAAAGCTTCCAAAGTTTTGGAAAACCTTACAACTCCTCAACCCCAACTTCTTGTTGGTTATCAAAGGCTTTCTTCTAACAATCTCCTAGTTGGAAAAGAGATTGACTTGGATTCATCTCTTTCCCATCCTACTCTTCATGAGCATGAATCTCTTGTGTCTATTCTTGACCAACCATTGGTTAAAAAGAGTGTAGACTTGGCTCCACCTTCAATTTTTCACTCTGTTAAGAGAGAAGTGATCATACTGCTCATGTTCTTCTCGTCTCCTTAGATTCTCATGGATCGAAGAGAGGTCCTCCTATCCCAGTTGTTCAAAAGAGTCCTTCTCCTATTCCTGTAAAGCGTAAATCCTATGATACCCCACCAAGTAGTTCTGTTTTTTCTTTTGATTAGAGTCAATTGACTACATTCTGCCTCCCATCTTATGTGCCTTTCAATATTACAGTAAAATCCTATAATATGGTAGTACATGGCATTATATTAGATGAAGGTGAGTCTGTTAGCATCATGTCTTCTACTACTTGGAAAGCTTTGGGTTCCCCATAGCTTGTGCTTATCACCCAGAATCTGTTGGCTTTCAACGGAGGAACCAATCAGCCCCTTAGGGATCCTTCTGAAGTTCCCTATCACTTTGGGAGGAAATACCATCTATATAGATGTGATGGTAGTCCAAGGTCCCTTAGATTTCAATATTCTCCTTGGATGTGACTATGTTTATGTGATGGGAGCTCTTGTTTCTTCACTTTTATGTGTGGTTTGTTTTCCACACAAAGGGAGAATAGTGACCATTAATCAATTGTCGTTCATTGGACACCAGGTGCCTCCTATGCAATAATCACCCCCTATTGGTTCTTGTTTGCAAGCAGTACCCTCCCCACCATAGGTAAATTATGTGGCTACCCATTCTGTCTCCACATATGTTGATGATCACACAGATGGTATAGTACATTATGTACTGGGGGAATTGGAAACTAATCTATCATTCGTACCAGTTGACATGTATTCCTCCCATAGCATGGTTCTCACGTCTAGAGAGGACCTCTTGGGAGCCATGTTCTCATATGGTCCATGAAAAAATTTTGGAACAGAGTTCCTTGTCTTATGTCAAGCTTGTTAAAAAATGAAACAAGGGCTTTGGAGCATAGTTACTTGTATTGTGTCAAGCTTGTTAAAAAAATGAAACAAGGGGTGTGAGGATAGTTCCTTGTCTTGTGTCAAGCTCGTTGAAATATGAATCAAGGAGCTTGAGGACAGTTTATTCCTATATCCAAGGATAGTTTCTTCCTATTTCTACCTTGTTAAAAATGAAACAGATTTCCGAGGATATTTCTTTTACTATGTCAACCTCATCAAAAAATGAAACAAATCCCTTTTCCAAATCGAGTATTTGATTAAGATCTCGTAAAATCCCAGTCGAGTCTTTCCTGGATCTCAAAAGTGAACCTTCATTCTATCCACCTAGCTAAATGAAATGAAGCTTGGGGGGCATGTACCTCGAATTGAGTCATTATGCTAGGGGCAAGCAAACTTAACTCAAGCATAGTTTGTCTTTGTTTCAATCTTGTGTAAAAATAAAACCAAACTCAACCATAGATTTTTGCTTCAAGCTTGTGTAAACATGAAACCGAATTCAAGCAGAGTACTCCATGGGTCAAGCTTGTATAAAAATGAACCCATACCAAATTTACATCTCGTGATTGTTGTTTTTATCAGCTAATTTCTGCTAGATGAGCCTTGGTTGTTTCATTCCATCACCACCATCTCTTTTGTCGATCATATGCTTTCACTTAGTTGTATTTTCCTTTCCTGAGTAACCACAGAAATGATTGGTTTTTCTAGCTAGCCTCTTGAACTTTTAATGTTTTGAGTAGTTCCCCATTAACCAAAACTTGTTTCTACCCTTTACACCACTCGTTTCTCCAAGAGGAGTCACCTTTAAGCTCTTTTTTGACTCGTAAAAAATTGAAAATATTGCCGAGTATTTTTTCCCTTTTAGACTCATTAAAGTAAATAAAAATGGGGAGTCTTCTTTAAGCTCTTTTCCGACTCTCAAAAGATGAAAATATTTCTGAATTCTTGTCATTTTGACCTCATAAACAGTTCCAAAACACCATTTACCCAGTATACGTTTACCCGTTTTTCGGGCTAGGATAAACTATTTATGAAAAAGGTAATCCTTGGTTGACATGGATAAGAGTTTCTCTTGAGTATTGTTTTCTACCTTTTTGGGTTTGAGAGACAACATAACAAAAAGGGACCTTTTGGAGTTCTATTTTCCGTGTATTTTTCAAACTCTCTAAAAAATGAAAAAGATGTCGTTTTCACCTTTGTCAGACTCATTGAAAGATTAAATGACAAAGGACTTGTCATTATGACGAGACCAAGCTAATCCTTCCTACGGCTCGTAAAAATTACTAGGATGGATCCATCTGAAGGATGGACTTATATTACAATCATATGTTATCCCCATCAAGCTTGTGTAAAAATAACTGGGTTACTTGCCAGAAATGGTGGGGGGAAATTGGAAATATTTCATTAATTGTATTTTCACTTAAGGCAACATGTCTCTCTTGAACATTGACACTCATATGTTGTTTGTGTTGGGTTTTGGGACATCCTCACTTTGTCACTTTCCTCCCTGGGTTTTGGGTTATCCATTTTAAACCTCTCATATGATCTTTGCCACGTCATCATGACCTCTAATCCTATGATGTAAAATGCTGCCAAAATTTGGAGTCGTGTCATCCACATGTTCAAGAGAAGTCTTCCTACTTGTACATTGTCTGATCATATGTTACCGTCTTGGATTACTCTCATTCATTGTGTTTCCCATTTCATGTCAATGGTGAAGCATTCATTATGACCTTCCTTCGACATGTCACTTCCTGTCGACTTCAGCTCATTATCTAGGAAGTTGATCTAGAAACTCCCTTCCAGTAACTTAGAGCTTGCATGCCTCAATGGCAACTTCTTCGCCCTCGATGACAGGTTCTCATCATTGGACCTCGATCGAGTGATTTCACAGGTGTTCGACTTCACTTCCTTATTCACACTTTGTGAATTGTACTGATAGTACCTTGAGAGCCATTGACACTATAGGTGGTTTCTCTCGTGCTTATTAACAGTTGACATCATTGGCTGGTAATCAAGTGATTTTCTAGCATGTTCGACTTCAGCATCTATTCACATGTTAGAATTTGTACTTTGATCGGGTTGTGTTGGAGCACAAGAACGTTGGCTTAGATCACAGAAGTCCAGGTTGTGAGGAGTGATGAGTCATTCATGATTATATATATGATTCTTTAAATGGATTGTTGCGACCATGCCATGGGTATCATTTTTTATCCCCTCAGTTGGATGGTTGTGTTCATACCTAGGATTCATGCACATGATCCTTTTCTTGATGGATAGTTGCGCCTATACCATGGATTCATGTATTGTTATATGCCTCTCTCGTTTATCAGGCATGACTATGAGTTCACATATGTATAGTTATGTTTGACTTGCAAGTTTTTCGACGATGGTATCCAGTTCCTTACATCTACTCGTAAAGAATTTCACCCCTCGCTCTTGTTCAGCCTTCATGCTTTAGGGGGCATATGTTACACAACATTTTGCCACTGTCCTTGTACTCCCTGTTCCTTGATCTTGGAACACCTATATAGTAAAACCTGTGTACTTCTCTATCATGAAGAACATCTCTCTCAGTCACTTTCCATCTGGAAAACATTTTCCCTTTACATCATTTCTAGAAATACCTCCTTTAAACCCAGTTTTAAAGGCCAGAGCTATCCCTCAGTTTCTTCCCTGTCCTGATTTGCTAAGAATAGCACTGAGCCCCACACTGATCAGCATTGTTATCCCTTGATTACCCATGTTGATCTTCTTTTGGAAAGTTTTTAAAAATAGAGTCGAATCTTCTAGATCTAGAAGCTTCGTGGACGGATGTATGGTAAATGGTTAGTCGAGATAGAGTCAAGAGAGATAGTTTGGGATATTTTCCCCTATTAAATAGGAACTAACCAAAGAGATAAGGCTTCTTCTCATCATAAGAGGAACCATATCCCCTCTCTCATGCCTATATAATCCCCTGCTATTCCAACCTAAGCTAGATTTGGATGTAGTTGGGATTCAGCTTGGAAGATTGGAAAGCTTGCCAATCTTAGTTATTAGTTTATGCTTGTTAAGAGCTTTTTGAAGGGAGAATAGCTTGTAGGATCTTTTTGTGTGAACAATGAGAAAGAGACCTTAAACTCCCATGATTGAGGTATTTGAGGAGATGTTAGAGTAATTCTTGGGATCTGGATCCATCGAAGGAAACCTGCAATGCTAAGGCGAAGGTTGTACTTTCCTTTTTGTCATATTAATACAATTGATATTGTGTTTCCTATATCAATTGCAATATTGTATTTGGTAGCTTAAGACTCCTTATCCTCTTAAGTATATTGAACTGTATTGTATGCTATAATGTGTGCACTGGTTTCTTCTCTATTTGTTTAAGGTGTTTGAGTAAGGAGCTGATCGTTGGAGCAAAAAAACAAGGACATCATCGAACCAAGGATAAGCGATACAAGAGGTAGAATCTTATCCATTCTCAATCTAAGGGAACTTATGTTATATTGTCTTGTTTGTGGTTATACCCTCTCCCCTAGGCTAGAAGGATTGTCATTGTTTGCGGAGAGAATATTCCTACTCCAAATACCTAATCATGGAGAGTATTGGTTCAAAGGCATGAGCCTAGGCCTTGAGCAATACAAACCTTTCTTAAAATCACACTACACAGTCTCATTCACACATCATTCCATTTAGATACCTCTTGGAAAACTATGTGCCACTGATGAAGGTTATAATGAATTTTTTCACCTATTAAGTGAGAGCTTCCAGACTGTATCAATACCACATCAGGATGCTAATGCATTTTACAGCTGTGAAACCTATCAACTTGTGTAAGTACTTGTGTAGAAGTCTTATCAAAATGTTTGAAAAGGTACAAATAAAAAGCCAAGAACACTACCCTAGCCTTTTCCATCACAGTTTGATAAAAGTTGTAGTCCTCCATCAGTTGGTAGAAAAGAACATGGCATGGGATACCTTCATAGAAACAGCTTTGTAGTGGCATGAAACTACTTCATCAGGTCATCATCAAGACACAACAACACATCATATGGAGGTAGGGTCATCAAGAAAATCCAAGGAAGTTCCCAAGGCACCTAGAGCTTAGGTGACTAAAATATATCAGAGAGGAAAAAGGCTTGTGTTTACTTCTCAAATTGAGAAAAGGGCCAAGCCTTCTACATCAGCACAACAGGGATCACATGTACAGGATGAGGAGCTAATTGAGCATGACTTTGAACTAGTTGACTTGGAGATAGTAGATTAACCTTTAAACTTGCAACAATTTATCAAGGAGAAGGATTCCCAAATAAGAGAACTCATGGAAAATTTGCAAGGGCCAGATTCATCGTTTCCTTCCTTGAGAAAGAAAACAGTCAGCTCAAGGTCAAACAACTAATCATGGAGAAAGAGCAATCTAACATGTTGCAGAAAGAAGGAAAAGGTAAAGTAGTGATTGAACATGATGAACATGAAAATAAAGTTGGAAAAAAAACCAAGGACCAAGGGTCTCAAAAGGGCATTGAAGAAAGAAAAAGAACAAAACTTACTGGATGAAGACTTCGACACTAAAGACATAATTGCTTTGGAAATTAATGAAGATAGAGAGTATTAGCTAGGTAAGTTTAATGGATACCTAGAGAAGCTTCTTGACAAGGCCAACAGGGACAACTAGCTATTAAGGCACATGGCCCACCACTATCAGACCAGAAACATGATTTGCAACATCAAGATCAAGCAAATGAAAAACAAGCTAAAGTAAAGCCTAAAAGACAAAAATGAGAGGGATAACTTGGAGATGCTTACTAAAGCATCCATGAGAGCATAACTCACCTAGTTTTTCACTTCATGACCAATTTTAGATTTTTCTAAGAATTTTTGGTTTTTTGTGAATTTTGGTGCAAAACTTAGGAATTGGACTAGTCACAGAAACGTGGCACCTTGGCGCTGTGGTTTTTCCTTAGGGATCCAAATGACAAGTGGCTTACATTTTTGGAAATCTGGTGGCCTCCTCTCAAAACCCATTTCATCATATTTCTCAGACATGGCTCAAATTTTGAGAAAAATGAGAAAAAGGGGTCAAAATAAACATTCTTCCCATATTTTTGATAGACGCTACGCTTTTGGAGACACCTTGGAAGAATAAACTTTTGAAGGCCTTCCCATGGGTAATTTTAAAAAATTAGTGATTTTCTAGAAACAAGACAGGCAAGGATATTTTGTTGTTCTCTAAGATTTCAAATTTGACTTCAGAAAGGCACCTAAAAGTGGCCTCAAAATTGGCGTAGTGCTTTTGTAATTTTCTGAGTTTTTATATAAAAATTCAAACTATGTAATTTCTCAGGTTTTTAGTTTGACTTGGTCAAAGTTAAACTCATGATGTAACTTCAGTAGTTTGAATTCTAGATGATGTAATCATGAATAAATAGGCATGATAGGTTGTTTTTATGGTTAATTATGCCTCATAAAAGAAGAAAAACTCAAATCAAAGTCTAAGAGAAGAGTTTGTCTTTTACCTTCTCACTCTCACTTGTTGGTTGAGAGATTCCTGGAAATAGTTCCACCACTTGGGCATTCGACCCCTGAAGGTGGGGAAACTGTTTGATTGAGTCTATATGTATCATTTCTCATTCAGAGAGAAGGGTTGGACTTTAGACGAGAGGACTTGTATCTTATGCTTTCATACAGTTAATCAAGGAGTAGTTGCAACTATTTTTTAGGAATACTTGTTTAGTGAGTTTGTGGTGTTGTTTTTCTTCTATATCAGTTCCTTATGAATGAATTCATCTCTCTTCACATGTTTTTCTTTCCTCAATGATTTTACTTACAATTATATAGGTAGAATTCTTTAGATTCAAAGCTCTATTTATGTGGAAAATCACGTTTGTGTATTTCTTCTTGTAGATTAATGAATTCATGGTAATACATGCTCATTATGATTTCTTAAGCTTTCAGACCCTACACTACATTGACAAAATCTTAATCCATCACAAGGCATTGTTATCTTTCTCCTCTTTATGCTTGCTACTGCATATCCTCGAGACCTTAACCTAATTGCTTTTTCTCATCCCTGGTCCAGCAACCTAAAAACCCTAAATTTTCAAAAACTCAACCAAAACTATTATATATAGCCTAGAATTGATTTCTCTTCCAGTCATTGACTGTGAAAACCTTAGAGAGACTCCTCTCTAGTTTAGTAGGGCTAGCTGTTGAACTGCAAATGGTTTGAAGTTACTTCTTTCGATCTCCTCCTCAGCTTGGGACAATGTAGGGGATAACATTTTGGCATCATTGTCGAGGAAATGACTGATATATCATTCCTAGGATTCATTCTATTAGAACATTCAAGAAGACTAGTTTTGTAGGTGACAACTTGCAATATCTAAAGATAAGTCGATTTAAGAAATTTCATCAAGTTTAAGGTATGAAAAATCTGGCTCCTAAAAGACATACTAGGTCAAATCCTGACCCAAATCCATCTTTTATTGTTGATGACCGAGAAAAATTACTCCGAAAACTCAAGTCACCTATCAAAAAATAAAAAGGACTACTTGTTTGCTTAAAAAATTATTCGCTTTTGAGCATATTTCTTTCGATATTCAATTAGAACTATCTCTTTCAAGGCCAAAATCTGAGTCTTTCCTTTTTGAAGTATTATTTGAACCTTTTCAATTTCATTCTCATCTCCTTTCTTGTGAATCCCTGTTTTCTAAAGCTACTCATGAACTATGGTTAAAATTTGATAAATTCCAGAGTCTAGCTGATCAACTTCAAATTACCACTGAAAAATCTTACATCTAATATCAGCTTGAAAACCTAACTACTGCTTCATCCTCTATTTCACCTCCAAATACAGTGGCTACTTCATCTCTTTTTCCACCACCTCCATTACTGTCATCATCTTTACCTACACAAACCATTGTAGTACCTATACTACATCTTCCAACAGTCATGGCTCGGTTCGCTCCTCTAATCTTACCTGCTCAACCTGCAGCTCTACCTCAAAACTATGACCAATGACTCCCTCTGTTTGATGGTAGTTCATAAATCATAGCCCAACAACATGTCCACAAATTGAGAGATTTTATTGATCTTGAAGAGATTGATGAAGAAGATGCTAAGATGAGAATCATAGCTCCGAGTTTTTCTCAAGATGTGAGGAAATGGTTTCACAATTTGGATGCTAATTCTATCAATAGCTATCATAGGTTGATAGAGTTGTTCTTAGCACAATGGAAAGAAAATAAAAATCCACTGTAGATTTTGGCTGAGTAAAACTCCATGAAAAGAAACTAAAATGAGACAGTTCCTAACGATATGAAACATCCACCTAGTTTAGCACTTCTACACTATCTTGTTGCCTTCGACCCAAACATGGAATATTAGCTTATGGAGAGTGACCTTGAAACTATTGAAGAATTGCAGCAAAATGTAGTAAGTGTCGAAGCTAATCTTCTCATCAAGAAATCTACAACAAAGCCTGAGAGACCTAAAAAGAAAGTTGTCTTTAAAGAAGAGCCCTCTTCCTATTTTTATGTAAAGCTTAATACTCTGATCAAAACCATGGAAAGAATGATGGACAAAATGTCTATAATAGATCGGCAACCAGAGCCTTCAGTAAAGAATCCAAATTACCTAAGGCAGCAACAACAATAGTTTAGAAATAAGAAAAAAGAGCAACGAAATCAAGATCCTCAGGGACAAGTGATGACTCCATTTCAGAAAAATTATACTGAAGGGTAGGAAGAAGATGAAGAGGAAATTGTAGAAGAAAATCATTTCTTTGAAGAAGATGAGCTGCCTACTTTTCTCACTGAGGAAAATCAATTTTCTCAAGAGCCTTTTATACCAAATGATCAACATCTTGTACTTGCAAGTGATGATTTATGGGCAATGCAAACCAAATAATACCAAAGAGGATATCAGCATGCACTCAACCATTTGCAGAAGCGGTACAATTTGAGAAATAGAAATGTACCTATCACATTGAATTTGAAGAGGGAGAATGCACAGAAAGATACACAAAGCAAAGAAACGTCCCTTGCAAATCAAAATAAAGAAAAGGAGATTGTCATATTGAATCAGGATAAAACTAATGAAGCCTCTACCAACAATGTGAGGAAGGATAAGGAGGTTCAAAGTGAAATTCATAAGAAGGAGTCTCAAAATAAAGGGCAGATTGAAAAGAAGGACATCACTGCAAAAGAGGTAGATAAGCAGTCTAATCTATTTAGTTTAGAGAATGAAATTTCCAAGTTGAAAGTTTCAATTCCTCTAACTGAATTAGTAAAGAATGATAAGAATAAGTTTCAAATTTCTAAAATGTTGAAGGTAGACTAGATGTCAGACACAATAAATGTTGTCGATGATGAGCCTACAATTATGTTTGGTCCAGCCTTAGAGGGAAGTCGTGAAGATAGTGAAATCCCACCTTTCTATCTTAGTCTCAAGCTTCATGATTTAATCCTCCATAACACCATGTTAGACTCTAGTGCCTCACATAACCTCATGCCAAAAGTTATCATGGAAAAACTACGATGACCTCTACTCATTTGAATTGGGAAGAGTGAAATGTCTTAGCCTTATCAAAGTTTTAGTAGTGTCCCTAGACCAAATTCCATCTAAGAATGTGTTGATGGATGTAGAGGTCACTGATATCCCTCCTCAATTTGGTATGTTTCTCTCACAGTCTTGGGGGGAAAAGTGTAAAGAAACCTTACAACTTGATTTTTCATATGCTACTATTCCAGTATTTGGGCAACGTAGAAAAATCTATCAGGAGAAGAAGATGAAATTCATGATTAGTAGCAAATAAAAACCCATTAATCACCCCATACGTGTTGTACATACTGATCTAGAATACTTCATTTTGTATAGTGATATGAATTTAGTAGATGATGATTGTTAGCTTGTAGAAATTTCAGAAGTTTTAGATGTTATAAGTAGTGTACAAAACATTTTGGTTGCTGAAGAAAAGCAAAAGAATGAATAATGCTTTTAGCCTGAAAATTATGTTGAAAAGATTGCTAAGTTGGTGCAGAAAATAGAGTTTGTTGAGACATCAAGTCATCCTCTAAAAGATCAAACAGTTTATCCTTCCAAAGTTTTGTTTCCGGATGAAGAAAATGGTCTTTTTACCATGGAGTTTGATGGTGCATTGGGAAAAGGAGCTAGGATTGGTGTGTGGATTCATGGTCCATTGCATAATTCATGTAAAATTCCACAGAATGTAAGAATGAGTTATTATAAGTTGGCCTTTGATTGCTCAAACAATGAGGCAAAATATGAAGTATTGATTGTTGGCCTCAAAATTCTGAAAAAGTTAGGAGCAAATAAATTTTTTGTTTATGGTGACTTTGAGTTGTTAATTAAATAAGTGAAATGGGAATACCTGACCAAGCATCCATGAATGAGAGCTTATCACAATGTTGTCCTTGACATCCTTAAAAAAATTCAGAATATACTTTGTCTTTTATTCCTAGAACTCGGAACATTATAGTTGATTCTCTTGCTACTGCAAGTAGTATGGTGAAGATTCTCATTCACTCCAATTAGAAGTATTCAGTTCATATTAAACATCACCCATCTATTCCTGATAATATGATATATTGGTAGGTGTTTTGGGATGAAAAAAATATCAATAATTTTCTGTAGATGAAAGATGAATTCCAGAATTCCTGCATTGATGATGCATCTAATATGAATGATCCAGAAATTGAAGCAACTGAGATTGAAATATTGCAGCTGAAGGACAATAAAATTCCAAGAGGTATTATACTTTTGGAAGAGTTATTGATCGAGATGATGTTGCTAAAAATCCCACCATGGTCCCCATAGAGAAAGGTGTTGAAGATGTGAACATTGGTACAATAAATCCTAAGATGGTCAAATTATCAAAGTTCTTATCTCCTAGGATGAAAAGTAAGTACATTGCTTTGATGGAAGAATTTTCTGATGTATTTGCTTGAGACTATTCATATTTAAATGTGTATGACAAGAACATCATTTAGCATACTATTTTGGTCAAGCCTAATCAAAATCCTTTTCGCCAAAAACTGAGGTGAATCAATACTAAGCTACTTCCACCAATTGAAAAAGAGGTAAATAGGCTTTACAAATCTGGTATTATAGTTCCTATTCTATTTTCTGAATGGATGTCCAATCTTGTGTTGGTAAGAAAGAAGGCCGGGGAGATTTGTCTTTGCATTGATTTCATAAATTTAAACAAAGTATCCTTGAAGGACAATTATCCCCTACCAAGGATGGAACATATTCTTCATAGGGTAGTTGGGTCTTCCAAGATGTCATTGCTTGATGGATATTCCAGGTACAATTAGATTTTGATGGATAAGGATGATCAGCTGAAAACAACCTTCACAACAACGTGGGGTACATTCATGTACGCCAAGATGCCATTTGGATTAAAGAATGCAAGAGCAACTTTTTAGTGGGCTATGGACATAGCTTTCACCAATGAAAAATATGTATTTCTAGTTATTTATTTAGATGATCTCACAATTTTTTCTAAATATGATGAAGACCATTTACATCATTTAAGAATTGTCTTTCAAAAATGTAGAAAATTTGGCATATCACTAAATCCAAAGAAGAGCTTAATTTCCATGGAAGAAGGTAGGTTGCTAGGGCATATTGTATCCAAAGATGGCATTCGTATTGACCTTGCAAGAGTTCAAGCCATTCAACAATTAGATTTCCCAAGAAACAAAAAAGAAATTCAGACATTTAATCGGAGAATCAATTTTTTGAGGAGATTCATCCCTAACCTCATTGAACATTTGAGAGAAATGACAGACATATTGAAAAAGGACAGTGAGGTAAGATGGTGTTTAGATGCCAAGACGTCTTTCAATGTGGTAAAATTTGCATTATCTAGTACTCCTACTTTGATTAGTCCTAATTATACTTCATATTTTATCATATTTTTCATTCGCCTCTAACCATACCTTAGCAGTTATCCTAATGAAAAAGAAAGATCAGAAAAATGAACAGCCTATAGCATTTTTTAGTTGAACAATAAGGGATGCAGCACTAAAATACAATATAATTGAGAAGCAGGCTTTGGATTTGTGAAATCTCTTAAATATTTTCAAGTTTACATTCTGAATTATCACACCATTGCTCATGTTCCAACAATGACTGTAAAAGAAGTTATTATGCAGACAGATCCAGAAGGTAGGCAGAGAAAATGGATCGCAACTATTCTAGAATATGATTTAGAGATAAAGACCACAAAACTCATTAAGGGACAAGGTTTGGCTAAGCTCATGGTTGAATCTAATTTGCATGCGTTAGATATCAATTTGATTGTTTCCCTTTTTGAAGAAGAAGAAGAAGAAGACTCACAGTTACAGGTGTCTGACATGTTCACTTCATCTCCATGGTACTCTGACATTGTTTATTTATTGAAGAATTTTTAAATCCTCCACCGAAAGTACCCAAAGGTAAAATTAGATCCTTAAAGTTGAAAGCTTCCAAATATTGTATTCTTGATGGTGTTTTGTTTTGGAAGGATCCAGGTGGTGTGTTGCTAAACTGTTTGGTTGAAAATGAAGCAAAGAACACATATTTCATTAAATTTGGAAATAAATAGTGGATCTAGCATTTCAAAATAGCCTAAATACATAATTCTAGTGATGTCCTTGTAATAAAAAAATTCCAATTTTAATGAAATATCTATTAAAGGATGTAATGAGAGATTTCCATAAAGGGGATTATGGCAGTCACCTTTTCTGGAAAACCATGGCAAACAAAATTTTGAGAACTGGTTTTTACTGGCCCTCTTTTTTTGATGTATATAAAACAATGATGAGCTATCATGAATGTCATATTTTTCAGGGAAAAAGAAAAAAATTTCTATTACCTTTGTAGACCATTTCAGTCACAACTCCATTCCAACAATGGGTTCTTGATTTTATTGGCAAAATACATCCTTCATCATTAGCACAACACAAATGGATCCTAACAGCCAATGATTTTTTTACAAAATGGATTGAGGCAATCCCTACCAGGCAAGCTACTGATTATGTTATCATTCAATTTACTGAATCTAATATCTTGTCTAGATTTGGCTACCCACAGAAGATAATCACTGATAATGTTGTTGCTTTCAATTCAAAGAATATGGTAGAGTTTTGTGCAAAGTATCACATTGTATTGGGGAATTCTACTGTTTATCACCCACAAGGGAATGGTCTAGCCGAATCTTCCAACAAATCTTTGATCAACATCATCAAGAAAGTTTTAGAAGTCAATAAGAAGACTAGCACAAAAATCTCATTAATGCTTTATGAGTGGATAGATTTAGTACTAAGAAATCCATAGGTATGTCTACTTTTCAGTTAGTGTACGAGGCTGATATTGTTTTTCCTTCATCTCTTGTTGTCTCAATCATGAAAATTTTGTAGTAAATGGATAGCAAAACAAATGATATGCAACGAAAGATAAATCATATGATCCATTTACAACAAACTAGAGAGGATTTTTTTCAAAATACTTCTAAGCTTCAAGAAAGAATAAAAAAGATATATGGTCACAAGAAAAAAGAGGACAATTTCAATCTAGGAGATGTGGTTCTTCATTGGCATGTGAGAAATGAAGAAAAAGGAAAACATGGCAAGTTTGAAAATTTTGGAAAGGGACATACATAATTTCATCTTTCAGAGGAAATAATGCTTTTCTATTTGAGGAATTGAATGGAGAAGATTACTTAGGAGGAGCGATCAATGGTAAGCTTCTCAAGCACTACCATGCTTGAAACTGTTCTACAAAATTTTCATTACCATTGTTTATACCTGTTTACTTTTCATGTCCAAGTGTGAAATGGCTATCATAGAAGTTTGAAACCTGAGAAGAAGGCCATAAGGCTTATTTTATTAGATTTTTATTTTAGAGTCATGGCATGTCAAATAGTCAGTCAATTTTCAGTTTCAGTTTAGTTTTTTGCATTTTTGACTCCATTGCCCAATGAATAAGGCTACCTGGTCTATGGTGTTCTTGACACCTTCAAGGAGTTCCATCCCCAGCTGGAGCCAATGTTAGTGTCAGTCATTTCTGCCTGTCACCAGTGATCAAATATATTTTTACAAAGTTTGTTAGGGGTCTCAAGGTTAAATTTTATCATGTCACTAGGTTTTCAAAATAAAATTTGGTCACTGGTTAGTTTGTTTAGGTTTATCTCTATTTTCTCAAAAATATCACATGTCGGTCACTTATATCACTTAGATGAGTGTATCATCATAAAGAGAATGTCATCATAATGTCATTCATCACCATCAGGACTTCACTCAATCTAATGTCTTCATTAGCTCATTAGGGTTTCAAGGTCCATTTTCATTTCATGCATCAAATCTGGCATATGATGAGTTGTGATAAGCAACTTTTTTCAATAAATTTTTAAGTGATTTCATAAGTGCTTCATGGCTATAGTCTCAAGAATCCAAAAGAGAGAAGTTTCACTATTCAAAAAGGCAAAAGAATTTTAGATTTCAAATCTCCAAAGTGGTTCAGTTCAAAAAGAGTGAAAGTCATGTTTTGAAAAAGGTACGTGGGGCCCATTTTCACTCAAAATAGGATCATACAATGCCTATAAAAGCTCAAAAGTCAAAAACATATTTCATGTGATTTTCTCTCCTCCTTTAGTGAAATAACACGGGTTTTCTAGCTAATTTGGCAAAAATCCTTTGGCATTGCACATTTGTGAACCGCACTGCATTTCTAGGAGTGGCGCTGCACATCAGTGAACTGCATTGCACTGTGCATAGGACAAAGTGGCCCGAAACTTGCCAAAAATCACCCAAACTCCAAATATAATCTTGAATTCCATTTTTTTTGTTCTTCTAAGCTAATCAACAAGTAAGTACCATCATCTTACTCCCTCTTTTCTTTTGGAAAAGCAATGCAAATGGTCAATTTAAATCATATAGGGTTTATATGAATTTAATGCTTCAAAGCAAATGCAAATGGTGAAGTTTTGTCAGCTAGAACATTTAAAACTTTAAAAATTTCCATCTCGCACCTTTTTTTGTATATAAATCACCATATCATCCACCAAGCAACTAATTTACTTTTAGTTTACCTCACCTTTCCACAAACCCTAGCTCCTACCTATCAATTTGAGCAATTTTCCTAACAAGACTATTTTTAAATTCTCTTACTCATTTCCCTCACCCATTTCACTCCATTCAACTTTAAAAATAGTTCTAAAACCCCTTCCCATCTCCCAAAAGTTTCCTATCACCATTTACCTTCCCTAACTCTCTCATTCCACCATTTCACTCATTCCTCACTGTTTTTTCCACTTTCCTGTCATCTAAGGTTTTCAAAATGGAGGGAGATTATTCACCATGAGAAAAGAGAAAATGTCATAAAGTAGGGAGGATCTTGAGGTATGAGCCCACAAATAAAATTAAATTAACTCTTCACCATTCATTGGACAGTGTTTTGAAGATGTTAGTTTCCTAGGGTTTTGTCAAAGAGTGAGTGAAGTTAGTTTTCATGAGAAACTCACTGATTGGATTACCACCAACCTAAAGGAAGAAAAAGCCACTATAGAAGGGATTGAATTTACATTCTCAGTAGCTGCTATCTCTCTTTCCAAAGGGATACCTAATCATGGAGAATATTGGTTCAAAGGCATGATCCTAAACCTTGAGCAATACAAAGCTTTCTTAAAATCACCCTACAGAGAGTCCGTTATCGGGAAATATAGTGTCCATTTAGAGCTGCTAGTCCCACTAAGATGGGTAGCGATCTTAGAAGCAAACAAACTAAATTTACTTTCATTTTCCTTTATGAGAAGTAGATAGGAGAGAAGCAGAGACTACCAACCTTAGTCTTTTGCTTGGCTCCTTGCTTGTTTCCTCTCCGCTCTGACAGATCTTAGCCACTCATCCCTTGCTTGTCCCACTTCAAAGAGCACCTGTAAAGTCAAAGCAGCATGATACCATCAAAGCACAGAGATCTACAATCATAAACAATATAGGACCAGATATATATTGACCACACAAATGCATATATTAACTCAAACATACAAGAATGTGGAGGAAAAGTCAAATAGCTTTATTGATAGAAAGAGTAGAAGAGAGTATTACAACCCATTGATCTGACCCAACGTCATCCTCCCAGCATGAAAGCCCTTCTTCACCTCATGAAAAGCTTAGATCACCCAACACTATGATGTTACACCAAGAAACTAACGACACTTCCTTGCAAGATACAAAATTCCAGCCCCTGGATCTCTGGGATGAGGGATCCATATATAGATGTTTGCAGGGGGGTGAGTCAGCTTTTAGGATTTTGATTAGTGTCCTCTCTCTGATAGTTCTTGTTTCCACTTGGAGATTCATGATGTCTTACTCATCCCTAGGAAAATTCAGAGAGGCAAGTGTCACAGGAGAAGTTTCTGGAAGATTCCATGATCATCCACCTTGCAAACTGTCTCTGCCATTTGTCTACTCTAGCCCATCACACCCTACAGAAGGGATTTTCAGTATGCATTGCACCTTTTGCATGTGGCAAGTGAGATGCATCACACCCTTAGCACGGAGCTGTCTGTATGGTCTAGTTTTGACCAGTTCTGAGCAGTTTTCCATGGAGAACTTCTGGGAGATGATGTAATCAGCTGACCTTGTTACTTTAGGGTGTGAGAAAACAATTTTAGGGACTCAGAAGCCCTTGGTTTATGGACATATATGATTGGGGTTGCAGTGCCCAAATATGTCTATAATAGTTGCACCCTAAAGCATGAGGTCGTAAATCTTTTGATGTCGGGTGAAATTCTTTATCATGAGGATCCGAGGTTTTTCAAACTGGAAGGTGACCTGTAATAAGATACAATAAAATACATTATCTTCATAATATTTTCATGATCTA